>WOFM01000281.1:145435-239952 GCA_011428145.1 Ericerus pela
TTATATAACCGTTACTAAATATACACGTTAGCTCTTCATGTCGTCGTATTATTCCAATACATATAAATATGATATTAATGTCTATTAATCTATTTGTTTATATTTGTTACTCCCCCTATGATGAATAGTACATGGACGAAACAGTTCACAGAAATAAAAGAAGAATACCGGAACCAGGAGTTCGCAAGATCATGAAAAAAAATTAGTTGGATCACGGATAGTTTTCAGTTTTTGAATACGAAGAAAGTGAACAAGTCAATTTGAGATATTATAATGTATTAAATGAATAAAATTTTGTACAAGTCCGAGATCAACTAAAAAGGAGATGAGTAATTTAACTCCATTACAAAAAAGCGTTGTAGTGGGAAAAGCAAAAAAGTGTTTACAATATGTGAGAGATAAAAGTGGTACAAATTACTTAACCTGATCAGGTAATATCAATATTTGAAAGTAGTGTCGCCAGTAGTTACCAGCATGTTGGTTTTTGAGGCACAAAAAGACACAAGAATGAATAAAACGAAAAATTGTCACTAACTTGTTTTATTGTGTGTGTCCATCTTGGACTTCAGATTCGAACAACCACTAGAAAAGTTTTAGTTTACATGTTGTGACAAAACTGCTGCATTTAGAGTAAACAGTGCAGCCAAAATAAGAGAATGAAAATGTCATACAATATGATTAACACTTTCAAGTCGAGAAGAACTAGTCTAAGCTGGTATTGTAGTCAAAAGACAAGCTCAACTCGTCTCATTGTAACTCTTCACTCAGTCGATGCTCCCAACATCAAACTGACACTCTAGTTGTAAGACAAGCCCAGCTCGTTTTCATATTCAAAAATTAATACCAACATGAGAACGAGTCCCACTTGTTTTTAGATGGCACAGATGTGTAAAGGGTAGTTCTGGCTTCATTTCCCTTTTTTTTTGTCTTTCTACGTCAATTCTGACACATTTTACAGAGATTTTTTGATGTGAACTATCTGGTTTTTTTTTTGTGATTTCTGTTAGGTATCATTTTTATGAAATTACGAATTTGGTTCCAAAAATACGTACCTATTGTGACTGAAAATTACAATGTAATTTGGAGCTTTAAAATTTAAAAATGGGTGATAATTTTTTCATTTATGATGAGAAAACTCGTTCAAAGGTAAAGTACTCCTATTCTGAGTGTCTAATACCTCTTTGTTTGGAGAGTTGTTTTAAGACGTTTCATACAAAAGCCGAATTTTGGCGATAATTTTTTGTTTCCATTATTATTATTTTTTATTTTTTTTATTTTTTTTTAATGAAAAAAATGTTTTTTTTTTTTCATTTTTTTATCAATTTTGTACTACAATATAATACCGGCAAATAATATTTTCATTATTTAATTTTACGTTCTCCTGATTATTTGTACATTTAGATACAACATATTAAAATTTCAAATTTTTAGAATTTAAGGGGGACAAATTATGGTTTTTCTAAAATAGGTCCAAAAAGCCCAGACTAGAAGGAGTGACCAAACAAAACGAGCTCCATTCGTCTTTAGACTACTGAGAAAGTTTCAGATTTGAATTTAGAGACTAGAAATATCTGCCACCCAAAACGAGCCCAGCTTATCTTTAGACTTGAAAGTGTTAAACGAGCAGGTTTGTAACGTACGAGTATACAAAATTAACACAGCATGTTGATTTTTGAAGTGACCACAAATAAAATACAAAACTTGTTAACGAAATAAAACAGACTGAATTTTGTTGAAGATTGATTAAAGATCACATGGAAAAGAAATGCGTTTTCAAACCATCATGAATGTATTTCATCAATGTACAAGAAAGGTAGCAAAGAACTAAAAGTTTGTTGGTCAAATTATTTCTCAACCAGGAAATCAGTGCTGCCACGGGCGAACCACGAAAACATATTATTTATTTTTATTTACAGGTTATACAATTATGTGTACAAATAAAGTTATGTCATGAGGTTGTGTGGGATCATCTCCCTACAAATTTAAACCAGTTTATTCGCATATTATCACCATTGCAGACATTAATGATCTGAGAGTCATTATTACAGATTACAAGAATATCTATGATTACACAGACTAAAATTATATCACAGATTTCAGATTGTGGTGGCAACTTTGAGAATATATATATGATGGAGAAAACACATAGGCAGTTTCTGCATCCTGTCTATAGAAAGGGCTTCTACAAACACGTGTACTTCTAATTAAATATCTGATTGGAGGAAAATCTTGCAACATACATTGTTTATAAACAAAGTACCTCACTTTTACACCAATTTTTGATTCTGACTAGTTGGGATGTTCAGTCTGGGGTACTTTGTATGCCAGCACACAGCATCTATAGTCTGGATACTCAACCATATGTTAAAACTGTCCTGTGTCATTTCCATCATATATATATCCTCGAAAGGAGGCAACTCAAGTCAACTTTATAATATATCAAGTGCAGGTTCATAACATTAGCCTAGAATATGACTATTTGTGACTACAAGTAAGTCTAAAATTAGTAAATGGTTCAAAGACTTTACATTTATAAATTAATACCTCCCCTCAAACCTGCATTAAAAATATTAAAAGACAGACAAAACATTAAAAAAAATAACTATATAAACTGTCATTAATATCACCTTGAAGATTTAACTGAAACTTTGTACAAAGAATTTTGAGTTAAAGATTGAGCAAAATTTGTTGAAATTTTTAAAACTTGGTACAGCTTATGCCTTCTATAAAAGTATCAGCTATCTGTTCAGTTGTACTAATAGATTTCAATTGTACTAGCTTATTATTTACTTAATCCCAAACATATATAATAGTATTTTACATCTAGTTGTTTCAACTTCTTTCTAGATCCACTTGCAAATTTTATACAGTTAATATTGTCTTCGAATATCAGATACAGTTCATTAATACAGATATACAGATCTTTTAAAATATTTACAGAGGATATTAAATTGATAGTTGATTCACACAGTGCAACTATTTCACTGCCAGTTGACAAAAGAGTAACTAATGACTGTTTTTTACTGCACCATAAAACAAGTGATGAATGAGTATCAGGACAATTAGCCCAGTCCACATCTATAAAGCATTTAATTGTTTCTTCTAAGGCATAGAACGTCAGATTAAAATCAATAGTTGAGACTAAATATTTAAGGACCCACAATTGGGAGTTTCCATAGCCACTGGGAGCATTATAGTCAACAAAAAATAGAGGTGATGGTGTATGTTATCAAAAATAGGTTTGTTTGTTTATAATGGATTCTATTGATGAGCCATTCACAGAATCCATTGCAAACAAACAGACCTCTCCAAATTTTTGAACAAATTTTTGATGGTTTTTTGTTTCAATATTGTTTCTGCACCTCTAAAAGGACATGTGTTTGCTTCCACACCAATATATTCAACAATTTGTAGATAAATAAGTTATAACACTTATCCCTTCAAGACAAAACTAAGAAAAATCAAAGAAAAAACAAAACACATAAGATTTACATAGTTGATAACATTGTGAGAATATGCTCCTCATGACCTCGCTCATAGTCGATATATTTAGTCGTAACATGGTCGCTGCTTGTGACGTCATCGGCTATAGCTGATTTTATATTCGTATTTCAACTGTCAGTTAGTTGATCTCCAAATGTTGTTACGTGAACATAAAATAAAATGAGATCTTAAAACTGAATCTTTTACTTATTGTGTTGACTTCAAAATTAGTGTTTCTTCAATGGTGTTTGTTTAATATCATCGCTGGTTGTTGTTCTTATTCAATTAATGTGAAATCTTTCATATTAGTGATTGTCACTTTCTCACAGGTTATGGGCCCAGTCATCGTACTTGAAGAGGCTGCCATTGTGATGTCTGAGCAAAATTGTGCTGCAGAAACTTGCCAAGTAACCGTCATTCAATTTTAAATTCTCTTTGTTTGATCCTGATGTAAACGGTATTCTCAAGCGGTATGTCTAGTTCGTTCCTGTTCATTTTCGTGTAATTTTTGGCTGTCTGCCTGTGATATTTTTTCGTCGCTGATTTTTGCTGTTTGCTGTGCGACTGTTAACGAAAATGGAACATGAAATGAAATTGATGCTGGAACCGTTCAACGGAGATAATGGGCGTACTTGGCGATACCGGATGGATCTGCTGCTTCGAAAAGAAGGTTTATATAGTGTTGTACATAATTCTGTTCCGTCGGGTAGGAATCGTACTGAAGAATGGGAAAAGCTGAATTCGAAGGCGATGTTTTACATTGCTAATAATGTTGCTGACAATTTTATCGAGGCGATCCAGACTTACGATACGGCAAAAACGATGTTTCAGGCAATTGTGCAGCTTGCTGGAAGGGACAACGACATGACGATGATTGAGCTGAGATCCAAGATGTACTCGATGCGATTCAGGCCTGGTGATAAGCTGAAGGATTACTTGATGGAATTTTGTTCTGTTACTCGACGTTTGGCTGAAATGGGTGAGACAACGTCTGTAAAACAATGTATTTTAACTATGATGAGATCGTTGCCAAGTGATTTCCATCCGCTGAAAATAATGATGCAGGATGCTGACAATCTATCGTGGGAAGTTGCGATTGGAAAGGTTATTAATTTCCAACGTGAACTGGACCTCGAAAAGATGATGAGAAGCTTGCCTTCCGCTCCTGATGCATCAAATCCAAAACCTTCATCAGGAAGTGTTCCTGGTGAATAGAATGCTTTTTTCAGTTCGAATTATAATTCACGTGGACGATATCACAATAAATTTAGGGGTAGATCGAATTACCGTAATTTTAGAAATCATGGTGGTTTTAGGAATAGTAATGTTAATGATCAGCGTAATCTTAGTCAGTCAAATAATAATAAAGACAACAATTCTAGTAATAATAATTATTCAGGTTTGTCTAGTAATCAGAATTTGAATCAAAATTATAATAATAATATTCGATGTCATTTCTGTAATAAGCAGGGACACATAGCTAGAAATTGTTATACTAAAAATAATAATCGAACTATAAACAGAGGGAATAATAACAGGAATAATAGTAATAATAATAGTAATAATAATGGAAATAGTAATTCACAGTCATATAATGTTTTTAATAATAATAATAATGAATGTTCTGAGATCGATTTGACTTTCTTGGTACCTGATCAGGGTCTTATTTCGAAAGTTTCTGCACCACCACAGATTGTTTTTGTGTTAGATTCAGGATGTACTTCACATATTGTGAATGATATTTCATTATTTGCTAAATATATTATGTTGACAAAACCTCAGTCGATAATGGTTGCCAAAAAGGGCGTTGAACTTGTTGTTTCAGCTGTTGGTACTGTGAAATTAAAAACTGAAAATGGAATTAATATCACATTAAAGAATGTTAGATTTGCTAAAGACCTTCCGACCAATCTTCTCTCAGTCAAATGTATGGCTAGAGCTGGATGTAAGTCTGTATTTGAGGAAGAGTCTGTTAATGTAATAAGTAACAAAACTAATAACATAATTATAACCGGGAAAAGTAATTTAACAAATTTATATACAATAACTTTTTATAATAACGTAACGGAATCATGTAATTTGACACAAAATAAAAATAAAAATCCGTTAGAGTTATGGCATAAGCGACTTGCACATTTGAATAATAATAATGTCAAGCTGTTATCTAATAAAGGTCGTATTCCTAATATGTCTGATAATCGAGAAATATTTTGTGAACCCTGTATTATGGGGAAACAACATAAAAAACCTTTCGACAGACATGAACAAAAAACAAAAAGTCCGTTGGAATTAGTCCATACTGATGTCTGTGGTATAATAAATCCAGTGTCGTATAATGACAAGAAATATTTTTTAACGTTCGTTGATGATTATTCGAATTTTTGTTTTGTATATCTGCTGAACAACAAAACTGAGGTATTGTCAAAATTTGTTGAATATCACGAATTGGTTTCTAATAAATTTAATACAAATGTAAAGAGATTACGGTGCGATCGTGGTACCGAATATATAAATTCACAGTTTAAAGCATATTGTGTTAAGAAAGGAATTTCCATAGAACCCACTGTTGGTGGATGTCTTCAGCAAAACGGTAAAGCTGAACGAATGAATCGTACTCTTGGAGAGAGGGCCAGAACTCTCATATATGAAAGCAGCCTGGATAAAATTTACTGGAGTGAGGCTTTATTGTGTGCTGCTTACATTTTAAATCGGTGTCCAACCAATAAAAGTTACATTCCTTATGAAAGATGGCACCGTGAGAAGTATGATTATAAAAAGTTGAGGGTTTTTGGCTGCGATGCTTATATGTTGGATTTCGCTCACAGTTCGGATAAATTTGAGAAAAAGAGTAATAAATTGAAGTTTGTGGGATATTCGCCAGCAGGTTACAAGTTACTGGACGTGACTAAATGTAAAATCCATCTCTCCAGAGATGTTGAGTTCAATGAAGAGTCTATAGGTAAATCAAAATATGATGACTCTGACCCTATAATAAAGGAAGTTGACGAAATGAATGTTGATAGTATTGAAGTGGATGGAGAAATTAATAATATACTAGATTTTGGTGATGTTATAGATTCTTGCTTTTTCATAGCTAATGCTGTTGAAAGTGATTGCCCGTTGACGTTTGAGGAGGTGTTGAGGTCCTCTGAGTCTGATCGCTGGAAGAAAGCAATTCAAGATGAAGTTGATGCTTTGACTTCCAATGAAACTTGGAATGTGGTCAAACGTCCAACGGATGATCCAACAATCACGTGTAGATGGCTGTTTACTAAAAAGACTGATTCTGCTGGTAATGTTTTGTACAAGGCCAGGTTAGTGGCTCGCGGATTTCAGCAACAAAAAGGTTTTAATTTCACCGAAGTCTATGCTCCAGTTGCCAAACTGTCAACAGTTCGTGCGTTACTTGCCTTGAGTAATAAATTTAAATATTTTATTCATCAAATTGATATTTGTAGTGCCTTTTTAAATGGTAAAATTAAAGACAAAGTTTTCTTAGAAATTCCAGAAGGCATTGAACGTAATTTAGATAAAAATAGAAATGTTTTATTACTAAACCGATCCATATATGGATTAAAACAATCACCTAAGGTGTGGAATACTATGTTCCATGAATTTTTGGTTTCATTAGATTTTAAACCAGGCATAGCTGATGACTGTTTATATATTCATAAACAAGGAAATTCTATAGTTTATTTACTAACTTACGTTGACGATGTTATCATCAGCTCCAATAATAATGATTTAATAATAGACAATAAAAATAAAATTAGCAAAAAATTTAGGTGTAAAGACCTGGGAATGATTAATAAATATTTAGGTTTAAACATAAATTATGATCGTGAGAATGGACTTTTGGAAATAAATCAAAAATCTTTAATTGAGTCTGTTGCCAAACGTTTTGGTGTTTTGGATTGTATCCCCACACATTCTCCGATTGAACCCAAACTACAATTGCATCGTTATTTAAATGGAATAGATCGTAATTTGAATAATCAATATCAGCAATTGTTGGGTTGTCTTATGTATCTTATGTTGGGTTCTCATCCAGATATCTGCTTTGCGATATCCTACTTCAGTCAATTTCAAAGCACAGCCACACACGAACATTATAAATATTTAATACGAGTTTTAAAATACTTAATAACTACTTCACAATTAAATTTGACTTATAATAGGGATAATAATAATAAATATATAATAGAAATCTACTCTGACGCTGATTGGGCAAATTGCGTCTCTACTCGCAAATCAATTTCTGGTTATTGTGTAAAAGTATTTGGATCTGTGGTTTCCTGGTCTAGTAGGAAGCAACCCACTGTTGCTCTCTCCAGTACTGAGAGTGAGCTTATTGCCTTGTGCGAAGCAACATCCGAAGGACTGTGGATGCAAAATTTAATTAATGACTTTCGGTTTGACCACTCTAAAAGATCCGTGATTTACGAGGACAATCAGAGCTGCCTGGGACTCATAAAGTCAGGTAGATGGAATTCCAAACGATCGAAACACATAGACACTAAGTATAGATTCATATGTTCACACGTTGACAAATCATTTATTTATATGTATATTCCAACGTCCCAACAATTGGGTGACTTGTTTACTAAAGGTCTGCCAAAGCCTGCATTTGTCAATTTTTGTAATGACCTAAATTTAATATAGCTGTTTGTGATTTATATGTTTACCATTTATATGTGTTCTGACAGTCATATTTTTACCATTTTATATATTTTATATTTTTATACGGACTGTGATAATTATCATACACGATTACATGAATACTTTAATATTTTAATACGTTTATAATTATTAAGCTTCACCACGATATATATTAGTTGTTATTTCATTGGACTTTGTTTTGTCCAAATCATATATTCACGATATGTTTTTGTTCATATATGATTTGAGGAGGCGTGTGAGAATATGCTCCTCATGACCTCGCTCATAGTCGATATATTTAGTCGTAACGTGGTTGCTGCTTGTGACGTCATCGGCTATAGCTGATTGTATATTTGTATTTCAACTGTCAGTTAGTTGATCTCCAAATGTTGTTACGTGAACATAAAATAAAATGAGATCTTAAAACTGAATCTTTTACTTATTGTGTTGACTTCAAAATTAGTGTTTCTTCAATGGTGTTCGTTTAATATCATCGCTGGATGTTGTTCTTATTCAATTAATGTGAAATCTTTCATATTAGTGATTGTCACTTTCTCACAAACATACACCTTCACCTCTACTTTAGTTTGATAAATATCCACCAGATGTCAGCCACTTTGATGGAAACTCCCAATAGGAGTGAGTATTCAATAATATTAGTATTATTCTGAAATTGACTATAATAGCTAATTGCAAAGTATATATCTGTTCACATTCCCAACATGATATATATTAGGAATCTTGATAGTTCTTAATACGTAGTCATTAAAACATTATCATTATGGTCCAGTTGAAGACACAGCTTCTCTTCAATTGGAGTACAAACAAGGTTACATTTAGTTATAATACATTTATCTAAGACCTTTAGAATTAATTGTATTTTATTTATTTTCATTATTTATAATCTTTATTATATTCAATTTGTAACCCTAAATATGACTTGACTTTTCCTAAGTCATGTGTTTTAAAAGTGGTCGAAAAAGAGGATTTTAATTTATTTATTTCTTCAAATTGACGATCAAATATTAATATGTCATCTACATATATCAAATTGAGGATTATACTTTTATTTATTTTTCTTGAATACAGGCATTCATTGTATTTCCTGTTTTGAAAACCTTAAGATGTGTTGAAATTTTGAAATTTGACAAACCATGCCTTAAGTGCTTGTTTAGGTTCATATATTGTTTTTTGTAATTTTAATACTTTTTCTTTTCTATTTACGTTACAATATATTCCTTCTGGTATTTTTAGATAAATATCATCAATTAATATTCCTTTTAAAAAAACATTTTTAATATCTAATTGAAAAATATGATACCCTAATTTGTTAAGAAATGTTAGGAGTGTTCTGAGTGTGCTCATCTTAGTAACCTGGGCATAGATTTACTAAAAGTAGAACACCTTTTTAACTTGGAAGCCATATGCAACCAATGTAGCTTTATATAATTTATTTCCAAAATAGTCTACTTTTATTTTAAACAGCCAACGTGACATTGGTTTTACATTTATGGGTCTGTTGACTAATTTCCATGTGTTGCTGGCATTAAGTGCCTCCAACTCCATAGATATTGCTTTATCCCAGTCTTTTGAGTTGAATGAAGATTTGACTTCCTCAAACATATTGCAAAAATCATTAAAAGTTAAATATGCATAGTGACACAAGTCATTCATTGTATTCTCATCTATTTCTATATTCTCAATGTCATCTATATTTAGGTTATTATTACTATAATTTTCATTATCCAAATTTTCATTTACATTATTATCATCATTGTTTGAGGATGTACTTTTATTGTTTGTGATTTTTTAGAAAATTTGTGAGGAATTTAGATTCATCGAAGGTTACATCTCTAGCAATCTAAATTTTGTTTTTACTGGTGTTCAGCAGACAAAATCCTTCTGGATTATACCATATAAATACCAGAGGAATACTTTTGCTATAAAATTTATTTTTACTTTTTGTGAACATTAGGGATCTGAGGATCATTATTACAGATTATAAGAATATCTATAATTAAGCCCAGTTCATAGTCAATGAGAATGGTAATGAGAATGGGAGTGCAAAAGATAAAACAAAAAATTTAATGAAAGTGTTTATATCAAGCTGAAAATGAGAATTGCCTCAGAATGAGAACTGCCAGAGAATGAGAATGGAAAAGATGGTTCAAGTTCATCTTTCCCATTCCCATTCTCAGATTTCTCTTAGGTGCAAGAACAGAACATATTTCTTTTCAAAAATTCTCCCATTCTTGTTCTCATCAAGGGCTGACTGTGAACAAAGCAGCTCCATTCCCATTTCAGTTCCTGTCATTGTTTTTGTTCTTGTCACCATTCCCATTGACTGTGAACTGGCATTTACACAAACAAAAATTATACCACAAATAGAGAATTGATGTGGCATTTCAAATTGACTAAGATAATAAATAAAGTACAGGTTAGTAACATTAGCCTAGTACCTACATGACTATGACTACAAGTAAATCTAAAATTAAGAGATGGTTCAAAGACTTTACATATTTTATAAAATAACATATAGTAATGATAAAATAGAGGTTTAAATGAAAGAAAAATTCAAGTTTCTTAAGACACGATCTTTATTAACAACCCCCATTACAGATGATTAAATATGGACGAAACATTGTTAGATGTCAGTAGTTGGTACTACTGCAATCAAGATCTCCCACAGTCACGTTCTCGTCGTTTTTATCTGTGTCTTTCTTCTTTCTGTTTTCTGGTCAAAAGGTGACGCTCATTCGACCTTGTTGTTTTCAATATGGCGATACTACATTAACATATTTCGTTTTTTACAATAAATTAGTTTTTCTATTATGATAGTGTTCAAGTTTTATTTATGAGATAAATCAAGTAAATTTACGTTTAGAACTGAGTTAGTTGCTCGTAATTAATTTCTCTTCTAAATATAAAGTGATAGCAGAGTTCAAGTGTGTTTGCGTGTTCGCGCCTTTGTTATTGTCAAGAATTATGTTCGTATTTTATGCCACGAAAAACCTTAAGTACGTAAATTAAGATCGCTAAATTTTTCAAGTTCGTGTGTCAAGAAATACGCGGGTTGTGTTTGCCGTTTTTGTCTTTTATTTTATGGCTCTGAAAACACGTAAAAGCCAATCTCAAGCTCCTGCTCTTCCAGTCACGAAGAAGAAACAGGCTTTGAAAATCAAGAGGGTGTCATTTAATCCGGTTGTGAATACAGTGACAACCGATACGATAGACCAGATCGTCCAAATTCAAGATTTACCGCTTGTTCAGGAATTGTCTGATATGGCTGGTGAAATCAAGGTGTCTTCAAGTACTGTGGCTGAACCAACCATCACAGCTACTTTCTCGAATTCCGGAAAGATAGTCAAGAAAGTTCAACCGGGGCATTTGTCTACACCATCCAGTGAGTCGATTCAAGATAATGTAATACCATTACGTATGTTAAGTCAAGATATCTCGTCTATGTCGTTCTCAAGTCCGTCAAGTAGTTTGTCGAATCAAGTAGAAATATCAAGTTCAAGAAAATCACCGTCTGCCATGTCATCGATCTCAAGTCAAGTAAATATTAATAAAAATTATTCAACTGTTATTTCAGATATTAAGTCGTCGTCGAATGTCGATAGCATGATCGTAGATTCCACGTTAAACGCACTCGCGGCGCTTCATTTTTCGAAAATGTCGCCGAAAAGTCAGTTTGTTCCCCCTCCCGGACTAACCAACGTCGGTCAAGAGTCAAGTTTTGGTCAAGCACCAAATTTTCAAGAATCAAGAGCAGGCTTTATGCCTGCACCTCAAGTGTCAAGTTACCCTGCGGCATTTCAAGATTCAAGCTCATTTGTGCGCAATGCGAATCAAACGCTATCGGGTAACATTTATACTCCAATAAATACTTCGTTTTAGTATCAATGTTACCCGACGATGGGCCAATTTCAAATGGTTCCATTGATTCTATTGCGCACATATGGTAACAATGAGAAGCTAAAGGGTAAGCAAAATTTCAAGATGTGGGAGAGGGATATCAAGAACTACTTAGCGGCGGCAAATGGGATTGAGTGGATCGCCTTCCCTCGAGCTGAACACCTCAATCTACCTGAGAACATTCGCCGAGGAGTCGATGCTCAAGTGCAGAACCTGATTCGAATGAATGTAGCACAACCGATCAAGACGCTAATTTTTCATCTCGAATCAGCCTGCGAAATTTATCAAGAACTCAAGAGGCAGTACGGTAGCAAGACGATTCATGACATGATTGCTGTCATGAACCGTCTTGACGAACTCAAGTATGTTGATAATACTGAATTAATTTTATTTTTATCAAAATTTGATACCGCTTGACAAAGTTTGGTGGAATTTGGTCAAGTATTTCCACCCTCCTTCTGGTTAATCAAGCTTATTCAAAAATTAAACCCTTCGTTCGAGGCGGTCATCGATCCCTATGTGCACGAGCAGGTGAAGACCTGTCTGAGGAAATGCTACGTACATCCCTTTTGGATTACATAGAAAGGAAGAAGTCGACGATTGCTAAACCGTCGGAGAGTGCTCCGAAGCGTCAAGATTACGCACAGAAGGCAGCGTTGACTCCCTCGACACCTCAGTCAGGTAAATCACCTGCTCCAATATCAAGTTCTTCTTCAAGTAATGTTATGTATAAGTCCATCGACGAATCAAGTAACAAATCAAGTATCAAGACAACTCCTACGGCCCCCGCGAAACAAAATCAAGACGTCAAGAAGGAAAATCAAGAGAAGAAAGTTCGCTGAAAGGATTGCGGCTGGAATGGGCACACGGCGGATAAATGCTTCAACAATAACAAAAAGGTTTGTTACTGGTGTCAAAAACCAGGTCATGAAGCTCGTAACTGTCCTGCGCCGCAACTGGATCCGAACAGTATCTCAAGTGAGTTACATTTAATTAATTTAAATGTAATTAATAATCAAGATTCTCTAAATCAAGATTCACGTAATCAAGATACCGATGTTTTTGTGATTGATAGTGGGGCCACAAATAATGCTGTAGCTCACATTCACCAAGTTTTAAACTATCGAGCTTTCCCGAAAGATAAAACTTTGGGACAAGCTGGTAAAGATAGTGTATTAAAGCCTACGGGTGAGGGTATAATATTATTTACCTTAAATCACGAATCATCGTCAAGAATATTTACCTTTGTTTTAAAAGAAGTCTTAGTAGTTCCCGGTCTAGCAAATGGGCTTGTTAGTGTTAACCATTTTGTTAAAGACAATAATATCAAGTTACTCTTCGAGTCTAATCAAGTTACATTTCACAGGCAAGAAGAGGTCGGGTTGAATAAACCCCTTATCAAGATAATCTCAAGTCAAGATAGATATCAATTTGTCCCTTCAAGTATGAACAAAAATATCAAGAACTACAAAAAGGCTTTATCAAGAATACTTAAAGGTAAATCAATTTTATTATCTGAATACACTAATGATCCAAGTTTGTCAGAAATTGCTGATCAAAGTGGTCTGGGGTAATAAAAGCCAAGTCAAGTACCCCAAATCAAGTAAATTGTCTGGTAACAAAAAGTCTGATAGTAATGAGTCTAATGTTGCTACTGATGGTTCCGATGTTGATGACTCCTGGATCGATGAGTTCGATAAAATGGAATTAAGTAAAAGTCAACAAAATAAATCAAGTAATATCGATTCCGCAAATTCTGGTAAAATTGTGCAGGATTCGAAGGGGGCATCAAGTCAAGAAAATTCAAGTAATGTTAAGAATAATTCGAATTCTTTACCAGTCTATCGTACGAAAACTGGTAAAAGGAAAAATCAAAAAGTTAAGAAAATGATAAGTGATGAACAAAGAACAAAATTGGTGAATGAAGGGAATATTTGGCATCGTAGGATGGGACATATTTCTTCTCCAAATTTATATCGTCTTTGTTCTGTTGCTATTGGTGTCCCGGATATAATTTGTCCGGACACATTTCAAGATTGTCAAGTTTGTAACCAAACAAAAATGACTCGTAAATGTTTCGATAAAGATCGTGAACGAGCTTCAAGACCAGGTGAATTAACTCACGCTGATGTGATTGGCCCAATCTCTCCCCCTACCTTTGCCAAGAAAAATATTTATCTACTAGTATTTTTAGACGATTATACTCGTTATATTAGTATTTTTGCACTCAAGAAAAAGTATGAAGTGACTAGGTTTTTCAAGATGTTTGTCAAGAGAATTAAGGCTCAATTCCCTCAAGAAGGCCAATGTAAAACTTTACGTTGTGATAATGGTACTGAATTTGTTAATTAGGCCATGGATCAGTTAATCGAAGAATTAGGAATTGAGAGAGATACCTCTGGTCCTTATACTAGTGAACATAATGGTACTGCTGAGAGGGCTAATCGAACTATTGAGGTCAAGATTCGTTCATTAATTCAAGAGAGTGGATTTCCTACTTCATTTTGGGGCTTAGCTGCTGATGCTACCGAATATTTATATAATAGGTCACCACACAGAGCACTAAATTTCAAGACACCCTATGAAATGTTTTATGGTAATAAGCCTGATTTATCAAGTATTCACGTTTTTGGCTGTCTGGCTTATGTACTTCAAGAAAATCAACCTACTGGTCGAAAATTTGATGTAGTTAGTACAAAACAATATTTAGTAGGCTATACTAAAACAGGTTATATTTTATATAATCCTGCTACTAAAAAGACTAACGTTTCGTGTAATGTCAAATTCGACGAAAGTAAAACATTTAGGGATGCAATTAATGAACGTCAAGAAACTATTCAAGAATTTAGTAATCAAGAATTAGATTTTCCCGATGAAAATTTAACTTAAGTTGAAAATCAAGATAACTCTCTATTTACTAACGTTGCTTGTAATGATAGTTTGGTAGGGAATCAAGTTGATTCAAGTCCAAGTCCCAATCAAGATATTGCTCCTCCTGTTGTTCAAGTTCAAGTTGGTGAAGATAATTCCCAAGATGAGATAATCGAAATTGATTATAATTGGGATCTTTCTCAAGAAAGTCAAGTGATTGATGGCTCAGTGCAAATTCTTCGTATCTCTAATGCGAATAATAAAAGAGATGAAACAGAGGTTTCTTCTCCTAATGCACCACAATCGTATAAAGAGGCATTAAAATCACCTGACTGGCCTAAATGGAAGGAAGCAATAACTCAAGAGATCAAGTCTCTAAATTGTTACAAGGTTTGGCGTATTGTCCCAAAATCAAATACTAAGGGTCATCAACTACTTCCGTGGAAGTGGATTTTTACCATTAAACCTGATGGAGCTTTTAAAGCTCGCCTTGTAATAGTTGGTGCTGTTGATCAAGAAAAATATTCAACTCAAGATACCTACTCACCTACTGCAACTGCAACCACAATTCGTTGGTTCTTTTCTTTAGCTTGCAAACTTAAGTTAAGAATTACACAGCTAGATATCAAGACTGCTTTTCTCAATAGTGAGATTGATCGAGATAAATATACCTCAATACCTCAGGGTATTGATCTCGACAACAAACTTTATGCACTCAAGTTAAATAAAGCTATGTATGGGTTAGCTACTGCACCTAGGTCATGGTATGAAAAATTTTCAAGAATTCTCAAGAGTAAGGGTTTTGAACCATTATTACGTCAAGGTTGCATTTTCATGAAATCAAGTGGTAATAATTTTGTCATAATGTTAGCATACGTTGATGACATTTTAATTATGGGCTCTAGCAATCAAGTTGTTCAAGATGCTATCAAGAGTATCCAAGAAAATTTTGAAGTCAAGAACTTAGGTTCCCCAAGTCGTTATGTTGGTTTTCAAATTGAAATTGACAATAACACTGGTAATCTTCGTCTACATCAAGAGGACTATATCAAAACCCTAATTCACAAATTCAAGTTAGAAAATTGTGGTGAACGTTTAGTTCCAATGAACTCCTTTGCCAATTTTCCAAAAATTCAAGAAACACCCCTACCTCCTCATAATTTATTGGGTCACTCTTATATTTAGCTAATACTACTCGGCCAGATATTTCTTTTGTGGTAAGTTTCTTTGCTAGATTTCAAGAAAAACCTACGGAGTTACATCGTACTTTAGTAAGTCATGTAGTTCGTTATTTAAAACACACTCCGACTTTAGATTTAACCTACTCAAGTCCTGATGAAGATATTGTTGCGTATGTTGATGCTGACTTCGCAGCAGATAAATCAAGAAAATCCACTACTGGCTATTGTATTAAATAGTTTGGTAATACAATTGCGTGGGGCAGCAGAAAACAAGACGTATCTGCTGAGTCAACTACTGAGGCCGAGTTTGTAGCCGTTGCTGTTGCTTCAAGTCATATGCTCTATTGTAGTAGGTTAACTGAAGAAACTTTTCCTCAGTTTAAAACTCAAGTTACCGTGTATGAAGATAATCAGTCTGCCTGTAACTTATTATCTATCTTCTATAATCATGGTAAACTTAAACATATCGAACGTCAATATCTCAAGGTAAAAGAGTATGTTCGTGATAACTTACTCAAAATTATTCATGTATCAACAAATAATCAAGTTGCTGATATTTTAACAAAACCTCTTACGGCTCAGCAACATGAGTTCTTATGTGAAAAACTGTTAAGCAATTAAGATGGTAAGTCAAGAGAGTCACTCAAGTATATCCAAAAACTTTAATTTATCAAGTTACCATCTCTATTGTTCAAGTCAAGTCAAGCTAATAAAATTTTTGTTATTCATAAATGAAAATTCGTTAAACTTCTGTTATTCATAAATAGAAGAAATTTCTCAAAATTTGTAAGTTGTATAAATTTTAGAAAAATATTAACGGTCAAGTAAATCAAGTTTCAAGTTCAAGAATCAAGAAAATAATTACTCAAGTTCGGATAATTCCAAATTGGGTACGAGTTTCGTATTTTCCTAGTTTGCTGAATATAATTCATCGATCGATATCTAGACTCAAAATTATGTTATAATATTGACTCTAACCTCAAGAAATAATGACAAGTTTAGTTCAAGTAAATTAATTTTACTCAAGAGTCGACATTTTTATGAAATCAAGTCATTCTTTTATTATCAAGACCAAGTTGATGTCAAGCAGTCTGATGAACTCATCTATTTAATGTGATGAAATACTAATATATCTGTTTATTGTTCCAGATGTATTCCATCAAGATGAATTCAATTTCTCGATCAAGAATAATATTAATAATTGTATTTTCTTTTTCAGATACTTTTATAATTTTATGTTTGTTTCTGTTCCTGGTTAATCATGTGTTCTTTATTTTCAGGAAGACTTATTATTTTTAAGTATCATTTTTATTTGAAAATACTAATATTATTTTGTTTGCAGGTGATTCGTTACCTAGTATTAATTTTATGATTCTCATTTTGTTTGTTAATTTTGACGTTTTTCCTTTTTCTCTGGTCAATTAATTTTGTAATTTTATTTGCTCAATTTTGTTTAGTATTATGACCAAAATTTAAGAATTTAAGTTTTTTTTTTTTTGTTTTTGGAGCGTCTTACTCGTTTTGTTTTGTTAAGATTAAGTAAACTCAAGTTCCTGTGATTCTCAAGCTGCTGTGATTCTTCAAGTCTGTGATAACTCAAGAACATTCATTCTCAAGAGATTCCAATAAAAACGGCTCGACACTCGCCAGGAAGGGGGTGTTAGATGTCAGTAGTTGGTACTACTGCAATCAAGATCTCTCACAGTCAAGTTCTCGTCGTTTTTATCTGTGTCTTTCTTCTTTCTGTTTTCTGGTCAAGAGGTGACGCTCATTCAACCTTGTTGTTTTCAATATGGCGATACTACATTAACATGTTTCGTTTTTACAATAAATTAGTTTTTCTATTATGATAGTGTTCAAGTTTTATTTATGAGATAAATCAAGTAAATTTACGTTTAGAACTGAGTTAGTTGCTCGTAATTAATTTCTCTTCTAAATATAAAGAACATCACTACAAAAACATTTAGTAAATCAATCAGATGAACTGCATATATAATTAAGTAACACAGCAAAATAGACTAAACAAAATACAATATCTCGCAACTAGATAATTTATAACGAGCAGGTTTGCTAAACCATTGAGACAAAAATAACACCTCCCCTCAAACCTGTAAGATTTCACAATTAAACACAAACTTGTAACATGCCGACAAAATAAAAAAATTTGATTAACTAGGCAAGATGCATAATAAAATAAAATAATAAATCAAGATAAATATAAAAAATATCATAATATAAAATCAGGTAATTGGATTGGTAAAAACAATAAAAATTCATGTGGTAACTATTACAAAAATGAATAAATAAATAAACGATTACACATAATTGGTTCAAAAGTGAGGCCATAAAATATAAAATATACAGGTACATTAACAAACTCACTATTACATTAGTTTGTATTGATATGTTTAGAGCCCAAGGGAACTTGATGATTTAGGTTATATTGAAACGAGGACTGCCAAGCACCTCAACAGAACCTCAAAGTTCTGAACATCAAAAATTTTGTACAACCAAACCCCTTAGTGAACACATTGGCCAACTGGTACAAAGTTGGCACATGTCTCATACTTATAAAGTTAGCATCGATATAATGTCTGACAAAACAGAATTTTACATCAAGATGTTTCTTAACTATTGAGCCACTGAAAAATTTTATATAATTATCATTATCTTCAAATATTATACAAGGAAACAAATCAGGTGCATACATATCGATCAGTATATTTCACATAGCTGCTATGTAGGGCTTTTAAGCACAACCATAACCAAAACAATAACCACTGAAAACCTAAATAAATTGACAACATTGATTTGGGAACCAATGATTAAAACAAAAAAATTTCACATAACCAGTAACCAGTAACCAATTCCTACAAAATGCTGAAGCCATTAACCAGAACAATAACCAGAAAGAATCAGTCTTTATCAGTTTTTCTGAAATATCAATATTATTGATTATTCTTTTCAAAAATTACCTATTATTTCCTGGAAAATTATCAGTTATTGATAATTAAACCTGAAGAAAGTTTTTTTCTATCTATTTTACCACAAATTTTGTCTCAACCAATAATCATAAAAGTTGTTTTGGTTAACCAGAACAATAACCAGTATCTAAATTGTTAGATGTCAGTAGTTGGTACTACTGCAATCAAGATCTCCCACAGTCAAGTTCTCGTCGTTTTTATCTGTGTCTCTTCTTCTTTCTGTTTTCTGGTCAAGAGGTGACGCTCTTTCAACTTTGTTGTATTCAATATGGCGATACTACATTAATAAGTTTCGTTCTTACAATAAATTAGTTTTTCTATTATGATAGTGTTCAAGTTCTTTTTTATGAGTTAAATCAAGCAAATTTACTTTTAGAACTGAGATAGTTGCTCGTAATTAATTTCTCTTCTAAATATAAAGTAAATAAGTACATTTTTAACCAATAACCAGTAACCAGTAACCAATATAAATTTTTATTGGTTCCCAATAACCAATAACTTCAATAATGTTTTAGTTACAAGCCCTACTACTATGTCGAGTACACAGTTGCAAAAAGCAACAATCTCAGCATCTGTTGTTGACAGAGTAACTAGTGATTGTTTCCTGCTTCTCCAAATTACCAGACAATCATATAGAAATACACAGTAACTGGCCTAATATTAATTTATATGCTCGTTGAAAATTGGAATCCCCTTCAAGCAAGTTGACATGCTGCTTTTTTACAAGGGATGTCTGTTCATCTATATCGAACACTGGTACACTGGTGTACAAATTACCCTACATTAATCTACATCTACCAATCAGAATAATCAAATTCTCTGGAATGGGGTAATTTGTACAAGCACGTTGTGAATTTTTTCTTCAATCAGATTTTCAGAAAGCAAAACACGTTATGTTGGCAGCGCTATCCGTAGGTACGACACCAAAACCACTAATATGTCGTCTCCATCATATATATATCCTCGAAGGAATCCCCCATTGCCAAGTTATCAAATTTTGAGTTTTTTACTAGATACATTATACCAAATTATATGTCCAGCCTAGCCAATAATTATTATATCTGTGTATCACCCTATTAAAAATTCTAATTCCCACAATCATCTCACGTTATAAGTTCGGTTTAGATTAGAAAAAATGTAGAAATTTGTGAATCTCATTTATAGGTCATTATAGTTGTATGAGATTAAAGTAATTATTATGTTAATACTATTGAAAAATTATGTCAATAATAACAATTCTCACCGTTATATTCTCGGTTGTGCTCACGCCGTTTTTAGTATTCTTTTGCGGAATAGTTGTATTAGCTGCTTTAGGTAAAACTCTTGGAGTACGAAGATTATATATACGGTTCCTGTTGAAAGTGTTCGAGGTTTGTAATCAATTAAAGCCTTCATCAACTTCGTAACTGAAGATTCTTCTTGTCATTGAGATTGTACGTAGAAATTATCACTTATATGTGCAGTGCAATTTTCAAAAGTTTTCGCCTTTATTTGTATGCACCTCCTTTCCTATTGTGGAAGTATTATTATATTCAACATTCTATTTTCTTAGTTGAAAAATCTCAATTGATTAATCAATAAGTTTCGTTTAGATTTCGTATGTATATGATCTCATTCATTAATTCATTAATTATTAAACGAATTAAGAAGGATCCTACGGATTTTCTATTCCTGTAACTGTTTTGCATTTATTTTAGATAAAACGATTATTTTTATTTTGGAATAATACTATCCATTTGTCGTGTTAAGTACGAACATCCCGTCCTCGTGTTATGTTTCAATAGGTTGCCTGTTATCGCATGAATAAGATAATTAATTAATTTTTATTTCTTGTAATTCAATTTCTTATTTACTTTACAATATGTAGTAGCATTTGATTTCATAATACCGAGTCAATTTTTCTTACTACTTTTTTATTGGCATGTACGTATAACTACTTCGTTCTAATCAATAATGTATTCTAATTTTAGTATGGTCGTGAAAGTATTGAAAAAAACTTACGTCGAAGAAATTCCAGTTCGGATGACGAATCGGACGGAATTAAAGGCCTGTGTGGCGAAACCCAAGCTAAGGAAGTCCTCGATGAATATATTACTTGTGGAACTGAAAATGCTGATATCAAACCTAACGGTTACTCAAACAATTACTCGAATGTGATTAGCAGAGAAGATTTCATCCTTCTACCCGAACCTGCTCAAGAGTCAAATTCGTCAGAAAAGGTAAACCAATCTTTCTGCGTCCCCTCTCTCTTCGCTCTTTCCGCAAGTTTGACTTGAATTTCGATCGGAACTCGTTATTTTCTTAATTTTTCGATCATGTCAGCTCTCGAAAAAATGTGTTTTTATGAATTTTTATTTTAAAATACCATTGTCACTGGGATTCAACTTCACTTTACTTGAAAGGAAATCAAAAAGGCCATATTTTCCATTTATAAAAATATTAAAGCTTAATGAAGATGCCAACATGTAATGCGATTTTCTTTATTACCGTGAAAACTTGATTTTGGCCCTTGGGATGTACTGAAATCGGGTGAGAACATGCAACTTTTGACAATTCTTAGTAGAATCTTTAAAACATGTTATAATACATAGCTAATTTTCATTTTTTTTGTAATTTCTAATTGATTTTGTCAGGTTTGATAGCAGAATGTTTCTCGGTTCATTTATTTCATTTTATTTCCGCCCTTTATTCATAGTTCTCATCTCCAATATTAGTTGCTTTCAACAGTCTTTATTAATAAATGTTAATATTTTGAATTTTAGATTTTGGATATCATCGAAAACGATCAGTTAGATAATGAAAACAGGAGAGAATTTGAATTATCCGACGTTTTGGACTACATTAAAACAGGCGTTGAGGCCATAATCGAAGACCAAGTTACATCTCGTTTCGAAGCTCAAGAATTGAAGGTAAATTTGTAAATATTTGTGTTTATGATTATGAGAACAGCAGTTTGGTTTCATTCTATATCAGGGTTGTGATATGGATTTAATTTTACTGAAAATTTGGAAGTAATATTTTCGATTGACTTTCATTTGTCATCCTACATCGCCAAGTTGTGCAAATGTTAGAATCTCTAGCTTATCCGCAATGATATCCAAGGGATGGCTTTGCTGTCGACACGGACCATTCCTTTCGAGAACCAAAAATTGTTTTCCTTAGAACTAATTTCTCACGTTCGAAACTGCCCCCTTTATGAGTTCAATAGAGTTCTATTTTTATCCTTTCTTTTTTAGATTCGTTCGTTAATATTACTCGAACTTGGGGTTTGTCAAGTGCATCAAACTTCTTAAAATTTAAAATTATCCCTACTGTGCTGATTTTGTTGTCCAGTTTTTCAAATAAAAAAAAAAGTCTAATTTTGCCGAGTCTTTTTGTTAAAAATTGATGAAAATGTTTTCTTTTAATTTTCATTATACAAGTATGAGTACTTTCCAGTATCAGAATAGTTATGGATTGCTTATTTTTGGTGCGAGTTTTGAAAACAAAATATCTCTTCCACGCATCAACCGCGGTAAGTTTGTATTTTCAAAGAGTATCAAATTTTGTAATGGCTGCCATTCGAAAACCAATCGACCGATTTCGCTCAAATTCAATACCAAACCAGCCCTTCATAGTCTGGAACTATCATAAAAATTTCAACCCAAAATCTTAATTTACCTAAGTTACCGTGATGACAACATGATGGGTTTGCAAAACTTTGAGAACCCCTTCCACGGAAACTTGCGGATGAATTTCAAAAATTTTAACACGAATATGTTATTCATGAAAGCTGTTAACACAATTCCAAGTTTCGTTGTCATAGATCAAATATCGGAGACTCAACATACTCCCAAAAAGTGCCAAAATGAGCAAAAAGTGGAAATATGTATATATTTTGTGTACGGAAAAATTTGAGTGAATTATATATTCGTCATCTACGACTCAGAATAGGCGCTTTTCCACAGGCCCCATCATTGCACCGAATTCAATAGTTGTATTTTCCTTTCAAGAATAAACCAATATGTATTTTGTTAGATCTTGCATTCTAAATTCGTTAATCGTTATTGTTGGACTCCGTCGTTCTGAAATTTTAGTAGAATAAAGTCTGAAAATAATTCTAGCTTTGTTTTTTGTAAATCTGTATGAGAAATTTTCCGGAATTATTTCATCTTCTTTTTACACTTCAATTTAGAAGCAGTGTACACTTCGTTTCAAATGATGGTTGTTCGTCCAAATTTCAGTTCTCAAAATGATTTGAAACTGATTTATGTCCGTGCTTCAAGAAGGAATATAAAATTTATTTGCAAATGAAATTCATTGTAAATTACGTTTTTAACCTGACCCTTCAGGTTTTAGCGATGGGTCCCCAGCCAAAAAACGACGGGAAAGAGCGACCCAAAAGTAGCGCGTATATAAGACCACACATTATAATAAGCGCGTATGTAAGACCACACATTATAATAAAGACACTGATTGTATATCGAAAGAGGAAGAGAGAGAGGGGGCTAAAACCTGAAGGGTCAGGTATTTTACATTTTAGCCGTCAGGCTCAAAATAATAACATCCCGGGGGGTGGAGGGGGCGGAGCCCCCTCCCGAGGCGCGAAGCGCCGAGTTTTTTTTTAATGTATTTTTTGCCCCATTTCTTTAACCGTAAGCTTGACTTCCTTTTTGCTTCCCACCCAAACTTGAATCGAACTAATACGTTAAAAATTGAAGAAGTTTTAAAATTTTTTGTTCTCAATTTACTTCACAGTCGTGGAATCTACTAACCCGAACAAACAGAAATTACGAGTTCATCAACTGGAGGATAACTGTTATCTGGTTTATCGGTTTTTGGATACGCTATGCATTTTTGCTACCACTGCGAATTCTTATCTGTTTCTTTGGCGTAAGTAAAATGAATTGTTTTTCAAATCTGTGCGTGTACAGTGTACTGTATACAATATTTGAATCTATAAAATTTTGTCGTTTTCGAAGGGAAAAAAAAATCTGTCCGTTGGAAATCCAGTTAGTTCCTAAATCTGCGAGGACGTTTGTAAAGTGCTTGAAGAATTTTTTTCTTACAGGTGTCGTGGGCACTTTTGTGGACTTTTTGTTTAAGTGTGTGGCCAGATGGGGAATTGAAAAGATCCATTAGCGAGTTAGCATCGTTGGTAACATTTCGTATTTTTGCTCTATGTATGTCGGCTGTCATTAATACGCACAATATTCAGTGGAAACCGAGTAAAGGAGGTGTGTGCGTTGCCAATCATACAACACCCGCCGACGCTGTTTTACTTTCCACAGAAACTGCATTTTCTTTGGTACCTTCATTATTGCGTTACTCTACGTGACCTAACTGGCGTTTTTTGTGCTGTCTGATTTTATTACTGCTTTCGTATCTTATTGTTACTTTCGTAGTTGTATGGATTGTATGTTCCGCCTTGTATGTTTACGTGTGTGTGCATTTTAGCACGAGCAATTATACTTACGTACTTCGCTTGTTAATGTGTCGTCCGTATTTCGAATAGCGATGAGAGTTGATACTTGAAAGAGAATCCTAGTTGTTTGAATGTGAATGACTCTTTGAAACCAATTAATATATTATTTATCGCGATGAGAGGAAGTTAAAAAAACGCTGGCTACCTGGAAAAATAAAATAAATGCTTGTTGATTAATTGCAAGTATGAGGAATTCTAAAGATAATTTCGAAAGCTTTTTCAGTACTCTGATCGAAAAATTAAAAATTAATAAATATATTGTGATTTCGTATTTTCTGCATTTAATTCTTATTTAATTCGTTTTGGACCGAAAGACGCCTCATTCCATTAAATACTTTCCATGCATTATGGAAATTCCGGTAACCACATTTATTATCAAATTTTTATTTCACAGTTAGCTCTTCTCTGGACTTGATACTTCATAAATTCCATATGTATTGTAGCAAATATTTTTGAATTCTCAGTGCAGTTGTTATGGAAATAAAATTCAATTCAGCTACAATTTTAATGACACGCTTGAATTGAATCTTGAATCTAAAGTTGTAGATAGGTACGTTTCCCTTCGAATAAATCAGAACTTTGATGTAGTGTATTGAAATGGTCAAAGGAGGAACAGAGACGTTTCCCTTGTGATTTTGAGTATGTGGTGTAATGTTTAGTAAGAAACCAGCGTCAAACAATATTATTACCTTTCAGTTTTCAGGTAGTGAGTCAAACTGGATAAAACTGGAACAAAACTGTTTGCACGCACTTTTGCATTTTAATTAATTTCTTAGTTTTTGTTCTATTTTGTTTTTGTTTCACACCGCAGGTTGTATGGCTGGCACTATGCACGGCGGTGGTCGGTTACGTGCCGAAAGGCAATTTTAAGAAATGGCTAAACGAACGAGTTTCTCTAATGTGTTTTCAAGTTTTGTCGAGTTGCCTCTCTTCTGTGATTACCTACCACAACGTAGACAATAAACCAAAAATTGGCATTTGCGTAGCTAATCACACTTCACCAATCGATTGCCTTGTTTTAGCATGTGATAATTGTTATTCTTTGGTACGCTTTTAGTCATTGTTTTTTTTCTTTTTTCAATAATATTATTTGTTATAGCTTATGCTGCTGTTGATTGATGCTTATCGTCTTTCTTTTTGCTTTTTAAATGGGAGTACAATGTGACTACTAAATTACGAAACGTTTAATTAGTTGGAATGTATTTCTTTTCTTAAGTTTGTATTCTGGATAATTCATTCTCGAAGCACTTTCACCTTCTCTAGTTTTTTTTTTAGTTTTCTTTCGTTAGTTATAAGTCATAATTAACGCAGTTGCGGGGCCTTAATGTTTTTAATAAATATTAGCGTGCCCTGTATGTGATCGTTGGCATAATTATTAAAATTTTTCCGATTTTTTGGTCCTAGATCGGTCAGCGGCATGGCGGCTTCTTGGGTATTTTACAGCGAGCCTTAGCTCGAGCATCACCCCATATTTGGTTCGAGAGAGACGAGGTTAAAGATCGCGAAGCAGTTGCAGAAAGGTAATGCATAACTTATCGTAAGCTATTTTCGAACGGGGGACTGCATAGCCTAACATACTTTCGTAATCAATCTTCTGTGCTAAATTTGCGAATAGAAGAATTGATCAAATTCAAAATATCGATTAATGCGTTACAACGCAGTTTTATGCATGCATCTTGTATTGTATTCTGATGGTAGTTGAATGTTAGATTATGTCTAAAGCTATTCAAAGCTGAAGTTAATTTTTTTCTCTTCCTGAAAAATTAGTCTCAATAGAAAAAGTTGATCTACTTACACATTTGGGCAACATCCAGTTTAAAAAAGAGATCCGCGTTACAAAATTGTGCACTTCCATCGTACAAACCTGTATTGTGTAATTTAGCAAGAGCATACATTAAGCAAGAAAACCATTAAATTTGTTTCGTTGTTTCGTATTTTTCACTAAAAATATATGACAGAAGAGGATCAGTTTTCGTTGCTTAGTGAATAAATGATCTAATTAGATATATTTTCTACTTCGGGTACAGATGTAAAATATGAAAATCAAAATTTTCATTTGTCGTATTCCGATGCATAAATTTTCCTTCAAGATTTGTAATTCGAACCTTCATTTATATGGATGCATATACTAAAACCAACAAAATATATTTTAAGTAGATGAAGCAGGTATTTTTTAGAAGCAGTGAATAGGAGCCGATCGTACCGCATTTATTTTGAAAAAAGTTGCATTCTCATTGACTCAAGTTTCACTTTCTCACAACTTTTAATGTATATGGAGATTCGAATTTCAATGAGCCCATCAAAAACATATCAAAGATGAACGGTTTCTGATTTGGATATTTGTTACTGCGCATGCTGTGAAAATAGACATCCTCAAAAAATTCAAAACGTGCGCAGCTTTAGATGCACAGAATGTAAAATTATGATAGCATTGTTTTATCTTTGACATTTTTTTTACCACAGCGTGTAGTGGGCATTGAACATCTCTGGCTAAATTAAGACTCTTTATTAGCAGGTATGCGCATGAGAGTGATAAAGAGATGAGTCGCCATCTTGTGTTATTTGGTTTTCATGTGTTTTACATTGTTTATTATTACTATATATTATAAAAAACACAAAATGGCGGATCATCTCATATCTCCCTCATGTGCATACTTGCTAGTAATGAGCCTTTAGCTGAATGTCTGGATACGACAAATTGGAAACTAAAAAGCGTTACTATCTAAAAAAATTAGATGCCGTTGATTGCAATGTAGAGCACTTATTTGATATTTTTTATTAAAGAAAAAAAGAAAAAGGGGGTTTGGGAGCAAAGCCCCATTATAATTAAAAATAAAAAATTGGTCATTTGAAGGAGAAAGCTCCTGATTAAAAAGGGGTTTTTAGATTGTAATCTATTCCCATTTTGTAGTTTGATGAGTGTTAAACAGCAGTGAGTATGTTTTTGTTGCACTGACTTCGAATTTGACATTTATATTTTCAGTTAACTCATCCTTCAACCCCCAGGTGCTTCAAAAGTGGGCCAAATTTTCACTTCTCATATTTTGTTGTGTGATACATTAGTGGGTATGTTTTTGGGTGCTGATTTTGAGTTTGATGTTCATTTGTTCATTCAACCCATTTCTCAACCCTTCAGAACTTCAAAAAGGAGCCATATTTTGACTTCTCATATTTTTTTTATATGATATATTAAGGAGTATGTTTTTTGGAGCCCTGATTTTGAGTTTGACATTTATTTTGTTTTTCACTCAGTGGCGTAGTATAAAAAATTTGGTCGAGGAGACTATTAAGTTTTTTTTATAAGATCTGATGTAAGTATAATATTATATAGCTTGAAGAAAACAAACAATTCACCATATTCACCAGAGCTCTCAACTACATGGAAACAATTTTAAAATTGTCTACCCTAGCCTTTACAAACTGGGACAGAAAAAACATGTGCGTACTATATTCACTGAATTTGGTTGTTTTTAAGACTCCCTAGAAAGAAAGGGGGCGTCAGACAAAAAACTTCGAAGGTGAAAGGGATGGTAAAAGGTTATTGAGGGGAGTGGACTGGTAGAAAATATGTATCGGGTTATCTACACAGTATGATAATTATTGCATATTATATTTCGTACATAATTCTGTTGAACATGTTCAGTAAAGAATGGTTTTTTCAAGACTCTCTGGAGCGAAAGGGGACCGTTCGGAAAAAAACCGCACGGCATCTTTAATTTTATCCGGTCCGTAGACGCCAAATTTATGAATTTACCTCTGAGGCTGTATTTCTCAGTGTATCGGGTCGAATCGAAATTTTTCATACGTATACTTTGTATCCATACCTAAGATTAAGTTTAAAGATGAGTCAAATCTGCGTTTCAATTCCTAAATGGCGGCTGTTTGAAGTTTTCATTAAAATATAAAATTATTGAATCCCCACCCTAAACGAAACACGCTCTGCACGTACTTTAATTAATTAATTTTTTTTTTACAGAATTCGACAACATGTTTCCGACCCTAATAATCCACCCATTTTAATATTCCCGGAAGGTACATGTATTAATAACACATCTGTGATGCAATTTAAAAAAGGCAGTTTCGAAGTTGGAAGCATTATTTATCCGGTAGCGATAAAAGTGAGTATTCTATACTTTTTCGCTAGTTTTCCCCGAAACTTCACCCCAACGAAAATCAACTTTTTGTCTATTTTTTTATAGTATGATCCCAGATTTGGTGATGCATTTTGGAACAGTAGCAAATATTCTATGATGCAGTACTTGTATTTGATGATGACGAGCTGGGCCATAGTCTGTGATGTATGGTACTTACCACCTATGACCAGGCAGGCGAACGAAAGTGCCGTTCAGTTTGCGAATCGGGTGAAACATGGGATTGCTGAACAAGGCGGCCTCGTCGATCTCATGTGGTAAGTTCATTTCAGCGATTGCCTTCGGCGAATGTTCCGCAAAAAGTTATTATGATTTTCTATCCAGGGATGGTCAGCTGAAAAGAATGAAACCCAAAAAAGAATGGAAGGAACGGCAACAGGAAGAATTTAGCAAACGGCTGAAACTCGAATAATACATATCTGAAAAGGGGTTATTTTAAACGATTTTACACTATTTTATATCGTATGCATCGTCACGAGTTATTATTTATATATTAATGCGCGGGTTGGAAGAGCTCTCGTTTCGTTTCAGAGTGTTTTTGTAAACGTGACTCCCTCATGGCTTGTTACTTCATTCTGTTGAGAGTTCAGGTTCTGTCTAATGAAAACCCATGTTTCACGACAACTGCATGTGTTGTTTAGGGGCTTGCCAAAACGAAAATTTTGGAATTTTTTGCAGAGTAATCCGTATACTGTTTTCATGTATTGGAGTTGTTGCTTTCATTTTTCAACTTTCGTGATTAAGTTATAGTAAAATGGTCGGACGGGAATCTAGCGTGTAGGGCCATATTCTATCATACGTTAAAAATTCAGTTGTACTGTCATGTAAATTGGAGTTAAACATGGTCCAGTTTGTCATTTGTTTACCCATATTAATTACGTAATGTTGAATCTTTTCATAGCTTGCTATCTTTTCCTTAAATATTATTATTTTTATTATTATTATCATCATTATTATTTGGAAAACAAACGTCGTGTTGTACTTTTTCCCTGTTTTTTCTCTCTGTTGGATTGTCGTTTTAGTAATAACCTGTTACCAGCGTTACTTTATCCCCTTCTGATGTTCCTGACCTATTCGTAGTGTCTACAATACTGTTATATAATACATTTAAGTGAATTCGTGTTTTTCCTCGAGTTACTAGCGGGAAGCTTATTGTTTTTTGAGGTATTTGTATATTAAAGATGAATCCTATCTCATTTATTGTAACTGTTACTTACATTTTTAGCGAGTATTTGAATTTACGCTTAATTGATGGATTGTTTACGTAGTGATACTTGTATGTAATAATCCATCTGCACAACTGCGTTACAGTCTTCAGAAACTAGTTGAAATAGGTACGTATTTTTCCGATCCTCGATGTTATCCAGCAATCCTATTTTGGGTTACATTTCGAATGGAATAAAAATAAGTACTCCATTTTTCATGATCTGTCCAGAATTAATTCTTGGCTTGACAACTGAGCAACCCAGTATAAATTTAACTTTTCTTTTTCTAAAATCATAAGCGTGCGTGATACGTCAGTAACTATGTCATTCCTTGTTTGAAATAGGTAAATTGCTTCATTTATTAATGTGGAATACCTTGTCGAGAAAGAATATTCACACAAGAAGGTAATCAACAGATTATTGCGTTTTCTGCCACTTCATATGTACACACATATGGGTAAGCCAAAACCTGGGTGAACACAAGCAATTTTAGAGCCAGTTTGGACAGTTTATCTGGGGGCTTATTTATATACACATATTTGTACGTCTGTGTATAAGGGTGTTTTGTCATTTCTTGTAGAGATAAGTAATGGCAAACTGGTTTATGTATCAAATCGCAACATCACCGTAATTGTTTGGTTAGTCACAGTTTGATTCTTATACATTACTTGCTAGTACATGCAAGTAATTAAGTTTGAATGTATTTTGTGCATTTGTTTAATGTCAGAGAGGCAAATATTAGCCAGCCTTTTGGCGACAACTGTTATTGAGAGTCTAAGCCCCTTCACCTCACACAAGTAATGTCCTCACAACTACTCCCCCTGGTTTTTGGGCTGTAAAAATTATAAAAATGCGTAGTACTATGGAGACTTACAAGTTCAGCACCTTTTTTGGTTGGCCTCCCATTTGGCCAATGTACTCACAGCCCTGACACACTCGTAGGATTGTTTGTATGTGTCTATACAGACTTTGTAGGTGGGTCTGCTTTTCTCACCCCTCTGCCATTATGGCCTGTACTTGTTTGGGGCATAAGGATGGAATGGAAGTTTGAGGTGTGGGAAGTCCTGAACTCAGGTTTTTTCAGCATAGGTGAGTTTGAATTTTCCTGCGGTGAAAATCACAGAGTCAAGGTTGGAGGAGGCCTCTCATTGGCAAAAACAAAATTTGATTTTTCCTTGATTTCCTGTTGGGGGCTCTGGCTTTGTGATTGCCAAAGTTAGGGCTCTCCGTTATGGAATTTTGGAGATGGTATGAGAGGCAGAAGTGGAGAAGGTATCTGCTCCAGGATTCGTGATATTGGAGGTGCCATATCCATTAATAATTCCTCCTCTATTTGAGCCAATTCTTGATAATGTTTGAGAATGCGTTGGACTTCTGATTTCTCAACAGCTTTTCATTCATTCAGGTTCTTATTTGAATCGAAGGTTTGGTTTTAATTACTAGATGACATTTTAAGAGAGATAGCGTAAGGAAGGAAAAAATATTTACACAATAAAAAACACAGAAAATGTACAGAAAATTTGGAGTCTAAGTCAAGTAACAGTATGGAGGGGATAGTGTTGAAAATTTGCTACTGTTAGATAATTTTTCTGTAAAATTCTGATTGGTTTAAGCAAAGTTAAGTGTAAAAAAAATCTGAAGATTTTGAAAGATCTTTAGATGACAAAGAGATTCACCTTTTAAAATTGACATCACAGTACATATTGATGTTTTGATTATCTTTGTTTGACAACAGAAACACATTGCAATGTTTTTGTTCCATATTGCACATGGATTTATTTATTCTTGTTGTTGTCCTTTTGCATGCATTCTTACAATTGCTTATCTCCGGAGTTTCTTTTTCCTTGTGAGGTTCCAAGTTCATCTCTTCTGTTTTAGTGGGTTTGAATTTTATGTCAAACATTACTTTATTGGGAATAATTTTTATTTCCTCCATGTTAATTGCTCAGATCTACAATTGGAATACCAGTTTTTTAGTTTTCTACTCCCTAGAGCCCTGCCTCTTTTTCTAGGGCACAAAGAGGCCTTAGGGTCAAACATTTTTGTTGTGACATCGTCTAAGAATTTGACTGATCTTTAATTTTTTAATTTTTGTGAATTTTCTGTTTGTGATTTATTTGTTTCACATGTTCCAACTGATTTTTCCTCTACATTTTCTATTTGTGTATTTTCTGGTGAATCTGTCGGAATATTTTCTGTATGGTCTTTTTTTTCCTTCTACAGTATTCTCTGGTTGTCATTTACCAAAAAGGCAGGCTTCAATCTGTCTATTAAAATTGTTGTTTCCCCTGCTATTAGTATCACAAATACTTTGTAAAGACTGGCATATGGTTTTTCCTGCACAGAACTTATTTTTTTGTCTCTTACAAATACATATGATGTATTGGCCAAACATTTTGAGACGTAAATCTTGGACTGACTATGACAAGCTGCCCATTTAAAAAAGTTATTGGCATCATTTTTTATATTTTGTATGATTATTTCAAGGGCTAACTTCTATCAATTTTGTGAAGAAGTCCCCTGGTAGGAGTAGCTCTTATCCAAATGCTAATTGCACCGTAGAGGGTCCTGTATCAGTTTATAGGGTAGATCAAAAGCCTAAGAGGATGGTGAGAAGTACCCTCAACCCATCTTTTGGTATCATGAGCCATAATTGAGGCTTTGAGTGCTCTGTGCCATTGGCTTGAGGATGGTAAGCTGCAGTGTGATTGTGTTGTACACCAAGCTTCTTAGTTAACCAATTGAAAAGGGAGCTCATAAAGTGGCAACTTTGGTCTGTAATTATGGTTTCCAGAACACCACACCTTGCAACCTAGACAGCTACTGTTGAAGCTGTCATCTCATAGAGAGGAATTGTTTCTGACCATCGAGTTGCCCTGTTTATTATTGTCAACAGGTGTCTATGTGCTTGAGATGGTGCCAATGGGCCAACCAAATTTTATATTAAATGAGTTGCATAGCTAAGAAAGTTCAGAGAACCATCAACCATCAACTTCTTAAAATTAATTATTTCAATCTTGATCGATTCATATACAGAACTCACTTTTTGTTTTGGTGAAATAATCAAGAAAATTGAAATTTCCTTGGAAGAATATACGACTAATTTTACTTTGACTCTTTTCATAAGATCATGCCTTCTCCAAAACATGAAAATAGAAATGACCATAATTTCTTCTTATTGGACAGAATCATCATCTCCAGGTCATATTAGGCCATCAAAATGTATTTAAGGAAATAATACAAAACACAATAATTTTATTTCGTTAAGCACCAAAAATATACGTGCATTTTCGAAGTGCTTAATATAGAATTAATTAAGCATTACTTAACTATAATCTAATCATCAGACAAGTTTCATACACACAGAGTTTAATAAACTTACGACTGAATTTCAATTTTCAAATTTTCATCGGAGTCTTCTTCACGTGCTTCTTTCAATTTCTGCTTTTCAAACATCAAACGTAATTCTTCAGTAGCTGACCGCGGTAAATGCTTCGGAACATTTAATTTTTCCTAAAATAAAATGAGGAAAATGTAGAGAGTAACTGCATCCGCAGAAAAAATAATATTATCACGGCTAAATGTAGTTACTTAGTTACTTACATTCGGAAACGAGGTAATATTTAATTCAGGATCGCTAAATGTAAATGGACTCCAAACACCTTGAACGGAAGGAAACTGAGTATACTGTAGCTTTCTGAATTTGGTAGTAGGAATTCCAATACGAGTTCGAAAGAAATTTAGCCACTTAACTGTGTTATCTCTTGTAAAGTTACCGAAATTCATGTAATGCCTTTCGCCATTCACTAAAATCATAAAATAAAACTTTATCATTGGCAATTATTACAGCGTTGAATATCACTTAATGACTTACGATACTCGGAGATAACAACAGGAGAATGATGTCGTCTTGGCTTCAAGTAAATAGCTACTTCAGGATTTTTTCTACTAAAATCCAATAAATCAAGTTCGATGAAGGTTCTGCAAAATCAATTCTTTTTTTAATAACTACAATAGTACACACAAAATTGAAAATTAAAGAAGATAAAAAAACGACGTACCTAACACCATGACTAGAACCACTGCTTTTACAAAACTTGATTGTAACACGTTTCAGCTGACAAACAACTCGGTTAATTCCATTCCTTAAAGGAAGTCTCGGGAAACCGGGTGGAATCGCTCTACAACGATTTGACATACCGTGATGGGAAACTTTGGCGAAGTATTAATTAAATTTCAGGATACAGATTAATCTAGAGCACAAATATTGGTAATTAAAATAAATAGGAAGTTCATTAGATTAATTCCGACTCGATGCGATGTCTCGGGAATTAAATTCAGCCACCCTAATTAAAGAACTTAATTTAATTTTTGGAGAAAAAAAATTTGACAATTTCTTTCAATTAGGTGATGTGATGTGAAAAGAAATCATAGCTACAGACAGGGTTGCATACACATTTCCGCAAATATCCCTCACTTACAGTGTTGCCAGGTTTTTGACATTGAAAAGAGCCAAAACTGTTTCCAAAAATCGCCTTTATCGCCTAACTATATTTAATTCTTAAAATAATTGAGGCCACCTATTTTCTCTTTATGTAAGAATAATATGTACACGAGGAACTATAAGAGTTTATTGTGTGAGTACAACAGACAAACTGTAACTACGTAATATAAAATATGGCGTAGTAGATTATTGAGGTTCTCGATGTCTTGTATCGATATGTACGTTGAATATACATATCGATAGTTATATCGATAACTATCGATAGGTTCCATACCTGTATTATATATCTAAGAGTTCTTACTCTTGCTTATATGTTCTTTCTTATTTACTTTACGTAATACTCGTACGTAGATACCATTCTCACACTTTATGATATTAATAGCTCTGTTTGATAGGACTACACCAACTTACACCAACCTACACCAGGAGGGCAATTCCGCAAATGTAGGAATGCTAAGTGACTTTGCACCAAGTTTTACTTCAATATTTGTGGAATATCCCTACTGGTGTAGGTTGGTGTAAGTTAGTGTAATCCTATCAAACAGAGCTATTATGATTATAAAGTACAATGAATTTCTTCCTTGCTCGCCTTCTACGCACAATAGATATGAAGCAGCAAACTCAATGACTAACTGGAACGAACACTCGACGTGAAACGCGGTCCAACATGTTAGACAGAGAGAGAACTAGTTTGGCAATATTTCTCTCTCTGTTTAGCACATTGCTGGAGGGCAATCAGAAATTCACTTCGAGTGACAACAACATCGAAAATCGAAAAACTACCCGTTTGGAAGTTCACCCCTGACTCCGCCCATAAAAATGGTTGACCGTGGTTTTCACACTTACTGCGTTCAAAAATTCACCTCAATTGACGGTGGGCATGGACAACCATCACTCTGGTCCGGAGATGGTTCACATTGTCACCCCGGGTGATGAAATTGGTTGTCGATTTTAAATTTTGGAAACATCAATTCCTTATCACATGGGAGATTTTGTTTATTTACACATATCATGCACAAATTCATATTTTGTTGGGATACGATTCCCTCACTACCTCACGAACACAGAACATCACATTGACTAACACTGTATGTAATATACCATTACATTTATTCGTTTTACATGTGGCGACACTGATCGCCAACATAATATTCTTTCCGCTACTGCTCGATGGAGAATGTTCTCCATTCGTCAGTCGTACTAACGTCGTCAATAAACATTTTCAAGATGGAAGTCCATGCTTATCTTTTCTTTGCAAAGTGATCACATTTTGTACTTAAAACCTCACCTCAATATGTTAGCAGAGCTGCGGGTCAAAAGAAATAAGTGCGGTAATTGAAATGTGATTGTGATAATTGTGTAATTTATTAAAATTTGAAAGTTAGTGTTTCACGCAAAGTGAAAGGCTTAGTACCGAGTGATACCTCCATGCAAAGTGGTAGGAAAAGTTAAAGTTCATGAACAAAAAAGTTCTATTCAGTGATTAAAGTAACAATCCTGAAAAAGTTAAATGTTTAATTAAAGTAAATCAACAAATTAAAAGTGAAAGAAAAGTGAAATTAATGAAAACAACGGTAAAATCTTGGGCGCCTGTGAAAACGTCAAAGTCCAAAGTCTGGAGAAAACAGATCAGATACGAGAGGATTTTATGGTTTGGTAGACCAGTGCACACCATCAAAAACGGTTGGCAATTGTTTATGCTGTGTTCCAGAGAGTGAAACAGCTGAAAAAGATTGAAAAATCAGAAGTCGCAGAAGAAAAAGCGTCGAAGTTTGGTGTCAATTGGGCAAGGAAGCAGTAGAAAAACATCGAAAAAATACGAAAACGGGACAAGAAGATTAAAGATAAGTAAAAAGTTTAAGTTAATTAAAGAATAATTTGTGTGATTTTGCCCAAAATTAATCAGAAAAAATTAAAATTACAGTAAAATAAAGTTATATTTCAATATATTTCAGGTAAATTCTCAACCAAATCCTAAGTAAAGTTGAAACTTGAAAGGTGATATCGATAGCCTTCAAACTTTATCTTGTTGGTTGAGAATTGAAAGAAAAAGGAAATCTTTGTTGGATGAGATTTATCGAGTCCAACAATAGAAAACCTACATTTTGAACATTGACATTAGTGACAGATTTTTTCCTGTTCACAAACAATAAAAGATCGATCCAATTGATGAAGACTGATAAATTATTTTTCTTTCAGCAATTATCTTTTTCATACTTGTTAAATAATTTCGCATTTGGTATTAACTTGAACTTTAACGTGTTTAATAGAATCATCAGTATTATGAGACAAGACTTGAGACTTTGATCAATTTAATTTTGAACGTTTTCAACTATAAAAACACAGTAATTCGATCGCTCAAGAAGCAGAAACAATGGCGGAGAGATCATCCCATCGTTGGCAGTAAATATTTCGTAAGATTTAATTTAGAAAATTGACTAATTATTGAATATCATAATATAATATATTTAACTTGCATTCGCAATCGAGCGGTTGAGACCGTGTTGTGCATTATCGTGCGGTTGAGACCGGGTTACCCCCTAGAATTAAGTTCTTGTGTTTCTAAGGTAGGATCTAAACTCCCAAACACCCAAAATTTAATAATAAAAAGTCAATATTTGACACAAAAAAGGTATTTGATGGGAGGAATTATGATGCCTGGAGGACCACGATGGTATAAACACTCTATGCAGAGGGATTGTACCTGATAATGCATGATGTTGAGACCAAAGTGCTGTTTTTGGGACTGGAATTAAACAGTTTTTTAAACCCTGAATCTGGCAATGCTAGTTCGGCTGACAGGATGACATATTTCCGTAATCAAGAAAAAGGAAAGGCTTTAACCTACCAGGGATTAAACAACGAACTAATTGAAAGGTTAAAAGATTTAAAAACTATAAACCAAATTTTAAAAGTCTTAGATGAAAGGTACAAAAGCTGCACGCAGGTTACGTATATTAACGCGAAGCAGGCCTTTCAGAGGTTAAAATTCAATAGTGATGGGAATATGAGAAGCTATTTAGACGTGTTCTCTAGATCAGCCCAAAAAATAAGGGACTGCGGTAAAAACTTAGACAAACAGGAGGAGATAGAACAACTCCTAATATCACTGAACATGGACCACGACATGACAAGGCTGGAGTTTAATACCTTAAGCCAGGATCAAAAAACTATCGAAACACTCCATGCCATGTTGATCGAAAGATCAGATAGATTATATGACGAGAAGAAGTCTAGACACTTTAAAAATAAATTTCGTAATTTATAATAATAATAAAAATCAGAGATTCCAATATGGAGGAAATTATAATAGATATAATAACACAAATAGGAATCAGAACTATAATCAAAATGCAGATCAGGGGAAAATGACATATAATAATAATCAAAAGTCAGAAATGCCTCAAAATAATAATAATAATTATGAAAATAGAAAATATAATAATAACCAAAATCAAAATAATTTGCCAAATTCGAACAATTTAGTATGTTTTAAGTGCCATGGCAAAGGGCACATAGCTAAAGTATGTCCGTCAAATAAAGATGGTGCAAAACCCCAAGATAAATTAGATGGTCCTGCACAGAATACGAGATACGGACGAAACAACCAAAATAATAATAATAACAAAAGTAAAAAAGAAAATGACGTTCAGTGGTCAGAGCCATGAGCCAAACAAGAACATAAATAATAATAAATTAATAAATCTAATAACATCTAAAGACATGAAGCAGGAGTCAGATTCAGATTATGTCCCTCTCACCAATAAAATAATGTTAGATGGTGGAGCTGTTGCCCACGTCATATCTGACTTGTCAAAATAGGAACTATGTTTATCAGGGTGGAAAATTCAGAGAGGAATCAAACAGTTATAAGATTAAAGAATGTACATTACGTACCATCTCTGAACGTAGACCTTATGTCAGGGATTAAGATAACAGAAAATAGGGCGCTGGGTATAGATCAGAATTTCTCTGCGGCACACATATACGTCCAGGGAACGGACGAGGTAATTTTTTCGGCCCTGAAAATAAGGGGGGTATACATGGTGAAGTACGAAATTGTACCGGAATCAATGGTCAATATTATAGAAGATGAAGATGATTTAAATAAAATATGTCCCTATAATAATGAATCGAATAAATTGGCATGTATGCCCAACATAAATTCCCAGGATGAATGGATGGAATACGAAATAGAAGAGGAAATAATTGAGGAAAGTCAGGAGGAAAATGAAGAGAATGGAGAGAATAATAATACACAAGAAAACATAAATAATAATAACGAAAATAATAATGATATAATAAAATTTAACGATGAATATGATAATAATAACACACAAAATAATAAAATGAATGAAGGTAGTAGTGAAATGAATGAGGATGTAGGTATAAATGATAATAATATAACAAATAATAATGATATAGTAAACAATAATCAGGAAATAAGCGAGAATATAGAAAAATTAAAAATAGATAGAAAAATGATATGGCATAGGAGATTCGGACACTTATCAGGAAAAAATTTAAAATTCTTGACAAAGGTCTCAAGAGGTATTCCAAACGGAATTACATTTCGTGATGACGAATTCGGTCTGTGTGAGATATGTGTGAAAGCGAACTCTAGGAGATTGGGACACAGTGGAACCCGCACTAGCCTGAAACGAAAACTAGAACTCGTTTCATCAGATACAATGGGCCCCTTCTCACCAGGCATATATGGTGAAAAGTACATTTTGATATTCGTGGATCATGCCACAAAATATACTTTCATCTCCACTATTGAGAAAAAGTCAATGGTGTTTGAGGAATTCAAAAAACTATATATGAAATTAAAATCAAAATTTCCAGACTATCCCATAGCCACCTTAAGATGTGACAACGCTAGGGAGTATCTGGATTCGAATATGAAAACATTTTGTGAGGAAAATGGCGTGAACCTTGAGCCTGTCGTTCCGTATTCACCAGAGTTGAATGCGATGGCCGAAAGGCAGAATCAAACAATTATGGCAAGAACAAGGGCCATGTTGTTCAACTCCGAGCTGGATTTTAGTTTTTGGTCTTTGATTGTTCTGACAGCTGTTTATGTTATAAACAGAAGCCCAACTAGGGCCAACAAAGATCATAAGACCCCTTTTGAAATGTTCTACGGTATAAAGCCGGATTTATCTAATATGAGAGTTTTTGGGTCTCTCGCCTTTAGACATATTCCTATAGAAGTCCGTCAGCAGCAGGCCACGAAAAATAAAAGAAAGAAAACCAACATTGAACACCCAAAACTAACCCAGAGATCCGATAAAGGAATATTTGTAGGGTACACAAATAGTGGGTACTGTATAAGGGACCCATTAATCGACAAATTGCATGTCACTTGCGACGTCAGATTCGATGAAACGAGGAATATAACACAAATAGATAATAAAAATAATAATAATGAAATAATACAGAATAACAATAATATAATAGAAACCCCTGTAATATTAAATTTATTTAAATCAAGATATAAAAATTATATTGAGGACCACATCCCTCAAAAATGGAAGGATGTCGAAAATAACCCTTTTAAGGAAGAATGGCAACAAGCCATCACTGACGAGCTGAAATGGGCGTGTGGGAAGTCGTCCCAAGGGAGAGAAATGTGAGGTTAGTGGATACAAAGTGGTTTTTCACCACAAAACGCAACAACCAAGGTATTCATATACCGAAAGCCAGGTTGGTTGCAAGAGGGTTTAAAGATCTCACTCACTATTATCTAACTGAAACATATGCCCCGGTGATCCAATATTGGCTGATAAGGTGGATATTATCCATTACAAATAAATATAATTTAAATATAACACAGTTTGATATAAAAACTGCGTTCCTCAACTCACAAATAAAATACCCTATATTTATATCAAACCCTAAAGGATGCCAACTAGGTGAAAACAATTTCCTAAGACTAATAAAGTCTATATATGGACTGAAAACGTCTTCTAAGAGTTGGTACGACTTGTTGAATTCAACAATAATTCAAGCTGGATTCATCCAATCAAAAATAGATAGATGATATATAAAACAAGATAATAGTGGTGCAATGGCATTTTTAATAGTCTATGTGGATGACATGTTGTTGGCTAATAACCACAACGAGTGGACACAAGACTTAATAAATACCTTTAATAACAATTTCACACTAAAAATAGAATATAATCCAACTTTCTTTGTGGGTTTCGAAATAAGTCGGGATATTTCTAGGAAACAAATTATATTAACACAAAATAGATATATTCATAAAATTCTCTGGAAATTTGGAATGACGGAATGTAATCCATCATCCACACCTATGGAGACGGAATTAAAAATAAATAAGCCAAAAAATGGATTGGATGATACCAAATATAGGGCTATGATTGGGAATTTGCTATAAGTGGCAAGACTGACCCGCCCGGATATTGCCTTCACTGTCAACTATTTGTCACATTTTCAGGCATCCTCCAATAGTGAAGTCAAAAATTATATTCCTCGTATCATTAGGTACCTTAAAACCACAAGGGACTTCTCTCTGGTCTTCCACTCTGACCAAACACAGATTAAGCTTTTGTCGATGCGTCGTATGCACCCGACGTAGACGATTCACCCATAGATATAAATAACTTGGAGAAAGGGTGCTCCACAACCGGCTATATGATATTCGTTAACGGAGACTTGTTAAATTGGGCCGTTCACCGGCAAAACTCGGTTGCAACCTCGTCGACTGCAGCCGAACTAATTGCATTAAATGATGCACTAGATGACATATATGTGATCTGGAGACTTACTGAGAGTGTTTTCTCTATAACCGACCCAGTGCAAGTCTACGAGGACAATATATCTGCATCTTGTATTGCATCTGGGGGAGGCCAGAAACAATCCAGGTCCCTTGCGATCAAATGTTACGCAGTATTGGAAACTTTACAAAAGAAATTAATAAGTTTTAATGATATTAGGTCACCTGATCAAGTTGATCGGAGAACCTTTCAAAATATTGTTATGAGAATACTCCGAACAAGTCAACTTTTTGGCCAATAGTCTTAATTGACATAACCCTCAAAATTTTTTGATATTTGGTTTTGGACTGCGGATGGGCGTCGGTCTTTTAGCGCCTATCGTAAACCGAGCGGTCCATATGTTGTTTCACACTTCACATCATAATATTCAATAGGTTCCCCGTCGCTGCTCTGCCTCTCTTATTGGTATCAGCATTTCCCAATATATACAATTGATTCCCACAATAGAATATTCATACAAAATACCCAAACGATTAATTATAGGGACATATATATATATATATAATAATATTATTTCTCTACAGCTGACGGTGAGGAGATATTGATCTCTCTGACCTGCCATTTTTTATTTATATATATTTTTTAAATTAAAATCACACAATACTTATAAGACGTGACACAATAACAGAAGGTTAAATGTATACCTCATGTTAATAATTACACGATATATTTAAGATAAAACACTTGACATATACATCCACACACATTTTAATTGTACATCATAATACTAGTCAACGACATATCCAATTTTTTTTACCATTTTTATATATATATAGCAATTTTATATGACACCTATATGTAATAATTTTGACTGCTATTGCTTATTTTAATTTTTTTTATTGTTTATATGTTTTTTTTTGAATACATACAATGTGTGACACATTTTTTACTTATATGTTCATTCATCCGTTTTGAATCGCAGGGGGGGGGTGTTGGGATACGATTCCCTCACTACCTCACGAACACAGAACATCACATTGATTAACACTGTATGTAACATACCATTACATTTATCGTTTTACATGTGGCGACACTGATAGCCAACATAATATTCTTGCCGCCACTGCTCGATGGAGAATGTTCTCCGTTCGTCAGTCGTTGTACTAACTTCGTCAATAAACATTTTCAAGATGGAAGTCTGTGCTTATCTTTTCTTTGCAAAGTGATCAGACCTCACCTCAATATATTTTACCATTAAATATTATGAAAATGTTAATTAAAAAATTATTAGAAAATATTTTAATGCTCAGTTATTAGTGTCAGTGAATTTTATTATAAGTTCTTAAAAGATGGATGAGCGTTTAAAAATTATAGTGACTGCCATTGTGTGAAGTACAGTGAAATTTTATGAAGACTTCCTTCTTTCATCATCTGAAGCAGGTAAATGCATTATGATTAGTAGGTGATAATATGTGTTTTATTTATACGAATTAATAAGATTTTTTGTATTTATGTAGATGATGAAGATTCCTCAAATGAGGAGCATCCCAGGAGATGAAAAAAGTGGAAACAAACTGCTACCCAAATATCGTGAATACGATCATTTGTTGAGTATACTGTACCAAGATTTACTGACACTGAATTTCAATCTCATTTTCGATTATCGGTACATGCCTTTGAATGGCTTTTAAATAAACTTTCATCGAAATTGGTAAGAAAACGGGCAGTTGGTTGCTTAAGTACATGTCCGAGGAAGCAGTTACTAGCAGTATTGTGGTTGTTTGCAACTCCAGATAGTTTCAGGTAAAAATTTTTGTAAATCATATATTTTTAAATTTTTAATTGATAATACTAACTGAAGTTACCGTTTTTTTGATGACAGATCTGTTGCATGTCGATTTGATTTATCAAAAGGAACATTAAATGCCTGCTTTTTGTGTGTATTACATGCTCTCAACTGTTTGGCGCCAACAATTATTTCCTGGCCAAATTTGGAGAGGAGGCAGATCATATCCCAAAAATTCAAACGTATGGGTGGTTTCGAAGGCTTTATCGGAGCTATTGATGGCACCTACGTAAAAATCAAGGCACCATCAGATAATGCACAAGTTTACATTAATCGGAAATGTTTCTATGGGATTACATTACAAGCAATATGTGATGATAGTCGTCAGTTCATCGATTGTTTTGCTGGATATCCGAGTTCAGTGTCAGATACTAGAATATTTAGACAATCAGAAATTTATAAGGCAATTGTTGATAATTCTTCAAATTATTTTTTGACATATGAATATATTCTAGGCGATAAAGCTTACGAGCCAAAACCTTTTTGTGTACCACCATATCGAGAGGGATGTAATTTTACTCAATGGCAGCGAAACTTCAATCATCAACATGCTAAGACGCGACAAGTAATCGAACGTACATTCACTTTATTCTTTGGTAGATTTCGTCATTTTAAGGATCTCGATATGTCTCGCACAGACCTCATACCAGCTTCTATTATAGCTGCGTGTGTTCTACATAATATTTGTTTAACAAATTCTTCTGGTACGTTACGTCCTCGGTTTGAGGCAGAAGGTGCAGTGTATTTGCAGCAACGTACGATTGTAGCACCAGAACAAGAACAAATATTAACTCAAGGTAGTGCAAAAAATGAAGAGGGTAGAGCATTTTGAGATCAGTTAGCTTTAGAAATGGGATTACTCAATGATATTGGACAGTGAAACAATCTTTGACAATGTGACTGTGATGTGATATTTCCTTGTTTTAAATATATGTATTTTATTTTTTGTAATAATATTGGCGTCAATAGTCAGATGATGTAGTTTTATAATGAAGACGCCGTAAATGATGTCAATATTTATCTGTGTATTTACAAGATTATTGTATAATCAAAATGTGTAATAAATGTCATTTTTATTTTAAAATTGTTGTCGACTAAAGTTGTATGAATATTATGGGTATATAGGTTATCGAATATCGGTTTGATTCATAAAATATTTATTAATTTTCATATTATATTGTCACTTTCTACTAACATTCTATTGAACGAATATTCTAGCACTATGAAAAGTTAAGGTGTGATTGGGCTATTATTTTCCAAAGAAATTAGTTAATTTTTTATACGTTTTTATTCTACTTGGTCGATTCGGTGAGGTACACATAGGACGACCAATTTCATCATGTTTTCAGGTGTGACAACTAACGCAAACATATGCTTACATCCCTTTGTATCAGTTGTTTTCTCAATTTTTGTTTGTTTCCTTCTTCACCAAAAAAGTAAGAAATTTTATTTTGCCTTTCGTTGTTATTTTCTTTATCAAATTATACATATTTCTGCTATCTATTTTTCTACCTAAATTATTTTATTTTCCAAATTTTTACAAGGAGTTGACAATCACGAGCAATGTGGCCAAATTGTTTACATCGGTAGCAATAACAACCTGAGTAGGGACATTGAGTAGTTCGATGTCCCTTGAACCCGCAATTTACACATGTAACATGCGCCAATTCAGGCCACATGTAGGGATTTGCAGCATTGGGAACTGGATTTGATGGTCTGCACATATAAATCGAAAGAAAAAAATTATCAAAAATAATGACATAAACAAAATATGATGAATAATAATCGAAGTGTTACCTTTGATCTAACAGTCTATCCTCAGGTATTTCTTCTGGTTGTCGAACTTCTGGTTGTCCATTTTTGTTATGTGGGAGAGGCAGTCTGTGAAACAATAAACAAACAAACAGATAGTCACAATTCGACAATTTATTCATTGGAACCGAGCACAAACGCAATACGACACAATCGATGGGAATCTTCAGGATTTTCGTACTTGTAATATTATACTAATGCCTTTTAATGTAATATAATCACTGTCAACAAATTATCAATTTCATCGCATCCCATCGCTAAATTCGATGGACTAAGTTATGGTAAAGAGGACACAACATTTTACTCAAAATTATATCGAATTCTTACCTTTCATTCAAATCTCCGCATTGGTCTAATCTAGCACCGTCTTCTCTAGCATTGTGTTCATCATCATAATCACCTCGTGATTCATCAGTCTCCAGTTGTCTAACATCAATCTCTGGTTGTCTCATATCATTTTCTGGTTGTTGTTCTGCTGCTGGTGCTTATACAGGTGGGACAGCGTTAGGTTGCCGTGGATTGCGTTCCATTATTTCCGCCATGTAACGCCTCCACAAAGCATGCGGAACATTACAACGAGGAGGATTATTCATTTTAAGATGATCTATAACAATAACAAAACAAATAACATCTTCGCGTACAAATTTAAATGTTAATAAAAAAAATCTGTTCACAAACCTCGTATTTATCATAAATTTCTGAAATTTAGATTCCTCGACACAAGCACCAACACGCACGAGTGAATTTTGAAGAGAAGCTCATTGTGACGACAAAAATGATGCTAACAAATGACGATGTAGATGTATATCACATGAAGGACCAACGTTGCTACTAGCTTTGTGATTGGTCGATCAATGCTGGAACTATGTTTTTGTGGAATACCTTGTCGTGAGAGATATTCACACTAGAAGGTCTTCAACAGTATTTTGCGTGTTCTGCCACTTCATACGGTTAAGTATGGGAGAGCCAAATCCTCGGCGAACACTGGCAATTTTTGAGCCGGTTCTGAGAGTTTATATACAGGATTTGGTACACGCACACATACACACATGCATACGTACATGTACGTAATTATGTCATGCGTTACGTCGTTTCTTGCCTCCGTTGAGGTGATAAGAAACGACGCAGCGCATTTGGTACTGGGCTGTGACATCACCGAGATTGTTATCAGGTAATTGATCTCAGCCCGTGCAATGTATCTTATCTCTACGTACGTACAGGTACGAACATACAAACGCACCAGTGTAAATTCGTTTAAAGTCATAAAGACGATTATTGCCAGCCTTTGGGCAGCGACTGTTGTCGAGGGGTGCGAGCCCCTATTACCTCATACGAGTATTGTCCCCACAGTTCGAAATTAAATTGCATCGATTCATTACATTTTTTAGACGAACGCCTCAAATGCCGTCGCAATTCTTTCGAGAGCATTAACATCTTTTTCTTTATAGACAAGATTTTCACTTCTAGTCAAGGATGCTGGTTGAGGTCTAATTTTCGATTTTTTTATTTTTGGAGTATCTTCATATTCAACTTCTTCGTTCAGACATGTCGAAACGGTTGTTTCTTTAGGGAAGGTCGACTCGCCAGTTTCATATCCACTGACAGTAACAACTTTTTCACATATATTTTTTGGTCCATTAATCAAAGAAGCAATATGAGGAGGACGAACATTGTGTGATTTATGAAATATGGCATCAAGTTCTTCAAAAAAATCACAGTGTACTCTTTTTTTTTCGGTATCTCCACTGCTCATATTGTCAATTTTAGTAATGTACCGTTTTTTCAAGTACTTCAATTTATTTTCACATTGTCTAGCTGTGTATGGGACCAAATTGGCAGCAATCTGTTGCCAAACCTTTGAATTTTTACAGGTTGTTGATTTGAAGAGATGCTCAGCATCTTTGAACAATGTCAGTAACTTCAAGACATCTGCTCGTTTCCACAGTGGCTCAGTCCATGTACGCAGATCATCATTAAATTCAACAGCATGATATACTGTACTCTGTACAGGTGAGTCATCAAGGTTTACAATTTCTTCTTCATATCGAGCGTCTAGTTCTTATTGTAGTCGAGCCTCGGATGTTCGTTTCTCGAATAGTATTTGATCCTCTTTTCCAGAATCAATATTTGAAAGATTTGTTTTCGGTTGAATTGTATTACCCTGTGCTTTTTTTATATCATTTTGCGCAGGTTTCGACATACGTTCATGCATTTGCTACCATTTTTATCTTTAGCTTCCATAATATTTTTTGGCATTGAAATAACGGATTTTTTATGGTTCGAGGTACATGGTATCTCCAGTTGTCGATGTAATTCTACATCACGTTGTCTGTTTTGTACTTTAAGATTGGGTTGTCTAGAAGTATGAGGTAATTCTACTATTGCTGATGAGTCACCACTGGTATGGTTGGAGGGAATTGTGACGAATGCATCATTTTTATCTTTCGGCGGTAATAATTCGCTAGTAGTATCATCAGATACTACTTCATCAACTGCAGCAGTACTATTTTTCGACAGAGCAGAGACATCGTTGATACTGATTAATTCTGAATCAGAATTTACTAACATATCGAGCGTGGCTGGAGTAGCTGAGTAAATTTAAATTGAATAATCTCCATTTTTGTTTATAGTGTACCAGCACTACAACAGATTATCCACTAGGAAAAAAAACAAAACCTATTGAAGAGCTATTCTCTCTTTTTGACCAAGAAATGATGAAGTCTATGCTAATACTTACAATCATCCTTATGTTGAACAAGAATATGATCATCATACATGAATGGCATTCCTGTTCTAGTATCTGACACAATATTATAATTAATTTTATTTAATTTAGTACAAAACAAAATAAAATTTAAAATTCTCACAAAAATCAATTTGGCACATCAAACTTATGAATGTCAGTTTATTCAAAAATATTTGAATATGATAAAAAATAGTCTAGAGGTCATGGTTGACCATTATTTGCGTTCAAAAATAAGTGGGTTGTCCACCACAACCAAGGGACAACCATTCATCACCCTAAAGTCATTTGGAAAAGGGTGTGGCCTAATGGACAACCGTTTTAATTTTCAAGTCATGTGATAGTCCACCACGGTTGTGCACCCATCACCCTCAGTTACATTTCTGAATACCCTCCTGCAGACGTACTTCCCTGTTTTTTCAGCTTTATTTATAATTATTATTTCTTCTCCTGCATTTTTCGTGGCACTTAAAAGTTACCTCTTTAATTACATGTTTTTAAAAGTCTACTTATTAAAATCGCCTGAATATTCGAACCCAAGGGTGGAAGTGGGTACATTTTTTTTCATGATCTGAACATTTTGGCATTATTAATGCATTTTGTATTGAACAGCATAGCCATACAGGTTCCAATTTTCAATTGATAGGCCTGAAATATGGTACACGTATGTGATCAAGGCAGTGGCGTAATGTTGAGGGAATATAGGGGTTCAAACCCATAAATTATTATCATTTTTTCTTTTATAGGTACTTTTAATTTGTTTTTATATAGGTTTTTTTTTTTAGAAAATCTGATTATTTCCCACTTGGTGCAGTATTAGCCTCTGGTGTTGTTGGGGAAAAGTTTTAGCAGCAATAACTATATAAAAACTTATGTCATTTTGAGGATGAATGATTTCAAATAATGTACAGCGGATAACAGTTGCGCAAAAAATATAAAAACACCCTTCATCTCCCATTACAGTAACGTAAATTTTAATGCTTTTATTCTTACTTTTTCTTGCGGTTGGTTTTCTTCTTGCCTGAAAATAGGCAATGTAAGTAGCTGCAGAATGAAAGGTAGAGCTAGATGAATTCATCACTAGTGATGGAACAGTTGAATGTACAATAAAAATTAACCATTTTAAAATGGAACCACATAATTTAATGAGATAAATGAGACACTGATATATTTAATATTATAAAAAACTTCAAATTTCAGCTCTGAAATTATCTAAGTTATTATTAACAATTTGAAATCCTACCAGAACTTAGTAAATAGTAAGAGTCTTAGCACTGATAACTTGATAAAAAAAAGAGGGAAATATTGCCAGTCACAAGTGTCTCCAAACCACACTTTGTTTTTTTCTCTGTTTTGCTCTATGCATACGTGTGGACTTCTTCCCAATATTATTATTCATGATGAACCATATAAATTAATAAAAAAGAATATTACCTGTGAAACATTAAATCAGGGCAAATATCACTTAAAGCTGAACTGTTGAATGCACAACAAAAATTAACCATTTTAAAATGGAATTACACAGTTTAATAAAATAAATGAATCATTGATATATTATTTAATTTGTTATTTAATGATTTCTTCAATCATAATGGTTAAAATTTCAAATTTCAGCTGCATTATTAAAAAATATATCAACGAATTTGAATTCTAACTGAATAATATAATGACTCTCTACACTGATAACTTGCTAGAAAGAGAGGACAATATTGCCAGTCTCATTCTCTCTCTTTCTAACACAGTGACATTGCCTTTATCTCCTGTGTTTGTTCCAGTATGTTATTGAGTTCGATGATATGAAGTAACGTAAATATGAATTTGAAACCTTATCATTATCTTGTTCTTCGATATGTTTTACCATAAACTATCAATACTGTGTTAACAAATACATGGATTTCCTCATAACTGTTTTATCAATGTTGAATGAAATATCAATATTTCGATGTGTCATGAGAAAGCTATGTAGTTTGTATTGATATATTATCAATAATCGGTGGAAAATTTAACTAGAAAAAACAACATCAAATGCTCCTAGTGGCGTCGCTTGAATTGTTTGAAATCACCCAGGTAAGAGCCTACTTGCCTGTGGTCATTTTTTGGCGCGTTATGGGTTGCCAGAATCACCTATTTAGCGATTTATTGCCTAACCTGGCAACACTGCTCACTTAGCAGAAGTGATAGAGCCATACACCACTTTCTTCAAAGATATATATATGATAGAGATGACATGGAACAGTTTTAACATGGGGTTGAGTGTCCACACAATAGATGCTGCATGCTGGCATACAAAGTACCCCAGACTGAACACTCCAACCAATCAGAATCAAAAATTGGTGTAAAATTGAGGTACTTCATACACCAATGTTTATAAACAAATGCACGTAGCAAGATTTTCCTCCAATCAAATATTTAGATGGAAGTACACGTGTTTGTAGACGCGCTTTCTATAGGTTGGACACCAAAATTGCCCATGTGTTGTCTCCATCATATGTATATCCTTGAAGACCACTCCTCATTTTTTTGGAGCTTGCTCATTCCAGCTCATTGTTTGTGATGTGAGATAGGTATGAAAATGTTGAAAAAAGAAGAACCAAATACAAACAGTTGCAGAAATATAATAAATGAAAAAGCAAAATACAATATTCGAATATGTTTAATGGCTTGGTAACTAATGTATATGATTAGAGTGTAAGGTAGAACATGTGATATATAGTATGTAGAAGTGATAGTGATGATCATAATGATGAATGATGATGATGATGATGAATGAGTGAGTGAGAAATAGGATTTTGTTTCAACACTCCCTGAAATTTTAGTTGTAAGGAATCAGAAAATGAACGAATTATTAAACGTGAAAAAAAATTTTTAAATTAATGACGTTCTTTAGGATCTTTTAAAGTAAAAATGAAATAAACCAGAACAAGTGTCTTATATGGCAGATCAGAGTATATTGAAAGAAGCAATAAAATACATACCTATAAACTCCCTCAAATATGTCACAATGATGTATTTTGATACTTACAAATTACGCAGCTGATACCAAGGAATATAAACTTTAACAAATATGCCACAGTAGCATATTTTAAGACATATAAATTTCCTCAGTTATGCCAGGCATAAATCAATACTAACTCACACTGGCACACATACACAGTGTATGTCAGTAGAAATTTATGCTGGTGTAATTTTATCATTTTTTACACAGGCATTTACACCAGCACAAAATGGTATTGATATGCACAGTGTATGTACGCTGTGAGTCGGTATTGATTTACACCTGGCATAATTGAGGAAATTTATACGTCTCAAAATAAACCACCGTGGCATATTTGAGGGAGTTTGTACGCCTTAAAATAGGCCAGCGCCTTAAAATAGGCCAGCGTAAGGCAAGGCATACTTGTGCTAGCTATATATGCTCCGCATGTCAGTATCAATTTACACTGGCATATGCGCCAGGGTATTTTTTTTTAAATATGCCTCCCTTTTATCAATAGGGATACCTGTCACTATGATTGGAGAGTATAGCATTGATTGCTCTTAATCTTGCTATTCTCAGAGTTTTGGTATCTAAGTGTACTTTTTCTTCATTTAAGTCACCTAGATCGATGTCCTCAGTGAAAATATTTGGATCATCAGATTCTTGGTTTGAATTTGTTTCTCACCTTCTTGGTTTAGTGTAACGACATTATTAACTTCTTTGCCTTGGATTTTCTCACTTTTGTCAGCTTTGGTAGCTTTTGAATTTTTGTCCAAATCTGATAATACAGTTACCAGTTTTGTGTCTTTGATTATTAGCTCCCTCGCTGGCTCAATTAGTTTCTCTTTGACAACAGGATTGTACTTCACTTTCCTAAGTAGAAGTGGTGCACTTGGTGTCAATGGCGATGTTTTCTTACATTGTGGTGTAGGGGGCATTTAAAACCAACAAATGAGTTAAAAACATTGTACTTCTTGATACACTCATTACACGTAAAATAAATTGTGAAACTGTGGTTATATTATGAAAATAGAAAAAAAAATTTAAAAATTTTACATATCTTGGTGTAATCTTAGCTCTGTTTGATAGGATTATACTAACTTACACCAACCTACACCAGTAGGGATATTCCACAAATATTCAAGTAAAACTTGGCGCCAATTCATAATATTCCTACATTTGTGGAATCACCCTCCTGGTGTAGGTTGGTGTAAGTTAGTATAGTCCTATCAAACAGAGCTCTTGTTTACCACTCACATTCACACAAGATGCGAGATTGCAAATATGAATTACCTATGAAAAATGCCACTGCTCTCACTATCATTTTATAAATTGATTTCACATCGCGCAGAAAACAGTTTGAAATTCAAGTTTTACTTAATGAGAACACAAAATATAATTTTTGACTAACTTTTATTCACTATAAAGTGCACATCAATATGGCTTCTATCTATATTGAATCAAGAATGATTAGCTCTGTTTGATAGGATTACATTAACTTACACCAACCTACACCAGTAGGGATATTCTACAAAAATATTTAAGTAAAACTTGGCATAAAGTCATATAACATACCTACATTTGTGGAATTGCCCTCCTGGTGTGTAAGTTGGTGTAGTCCTATCAAACAGAGCTAATATAACAGACAGATGCAATTAGTAAGAACAAAGTCACAGTGGAAACAAAAGAGCCAGAAAACTTTGTGACTAAACATAATCCAGCAAACTATGTTGACAATAGCCTGTAGATAGCGCTACTTGGTGTATCAGTATCTAACTACAATTATTAATTTTCTCTAGTTCTACTGAATGAAAATTAATGGGAATGGTATTAGAATGATTTGTGGAAGTGTAGTATCCATTTTTACAATGCCTTCAGAAACCATAAAATTTTCTCAAGTTCTAATGAACAAAAATTGACAGGATGATCTACAAATGAAATGTGATGAATGAATGTACTACATAAAAAAAAAGTTCGCCTTTTTACCCGCTATTCTCTGTTTACATAATTATATGGATTTGAGCGAATAGTGCCAAAAGTCTCCTGGAGTCTTGAGATGAAAAGCAAATCAGCAGTCGACCTTGGGTCTTAGTACCAGATTAATTTCAATACGTATATTTTTTTCGACATTCTAAATAAAAAGTTGATCTTTTCCACGCAAATTTTGGTCACAGCCCCATACCTCATACAATTTCAATTTTCATTAGTAGAAATTTTGTTCATTCAGTAAGTATGTTGAATTAAAACTTAAAATAAACGAGAAAATACGACGGAATGAATCATTTATAACAACAAACATTATTACAATTTCTTGTTTTATTCTAGTTTTGTACCAATTCTCACACTGTATACATGAAACGATCACTAAAAATTATAGTAGGTTCGATACAAAGCGGTTACAATGGACGATCTGGTGCATAACTAATAAGTGCAACGCAATGGTGAAACAATTTTATCTCCACTACTATAATTATATACAACAAAACAAACAAAAAGCACTTTTTGGTCTTAACTAACAAAACTAGACTACACGTTCTTACACTAAGCTAAATTTGAAAGTTTTTATTTGGGCGTATTGATGTACTTCTTTTTTGTTTTTCCAAGCTTGATTACATTTTTTAGTCTCATAAATTAAATAAATTATGACTGAGTTACAAATTTCTTGACTAGAATTCATGAAATTAGGAAAAAAACTCGAAGTAGTTACACGATAATAAAATAATACTATCTTACAAAATTAAATCAACAACGAATAAATTAAAAATATTCGAAATTACTGAACAAAGAACTTAAAATAAAAACGTGATTAATGATGAAAAAACAAAACAAAACAATAATTAATAATAATAATATAATAATAATAATAATAATAATAATAATAATAATAATAATAATAATAATAATAATAATAATAAAAAACATAAAAAAGTTAGACGGAAATCACTCAAATATACTGTATACGGGGAAGGCATTTCAAACAGAAAATACGGAATGCGGTAATTGGACGGCATACAAGAAAGTAAAACATTATGCCAAATCAAACAAGAAAATATTTTTAAGTATGGACTATGAAGAATGCGACAAATCAAACGCAGTACTGATTGTCAACATTTGAAAATTATTAATGAAACAAATAACAGTTTATGCAAAAATTGAAAATTTGTCAACGATAAACATTTTTTACACAAGTTTATTCAACAAAGTAAACCAACAGTTTTTTCTCATTTCTGTCTTATAACTTGTTTTTTTTTTTTCCAGATCAGTAATACAAGGAGCTTTCATATCGTTTTCTAAGTACTAAGAAAGTAAAATTAAAAAACAAATAAAATTTTGTAAATAGAATAACCAAATGTAAAATCTTTACTTTTTAATTATCGTACAATACCTTTGTTGGCTTCGTAAAATAAAACTTCAAAAATGTATCAAGTACTTTCAAAATGAAAAGATAGAAAAAATTAAAAAAGAGCATGTTTAACAAAGAAAAGAACTGCAATGATAACTTTCAACATAAAAAAAGATACATTGGGCCATATTCTTAGACGTTCAGTTTACTTAAGTAAAATACTTTAGTATGGTTTCACATTTTTAATAAAATAAAATTAAAATGAGAAATTTTGGGATAAGTGCAGTTTGAACAGTGATTATCAGTCATGAAATAAATGAAAGTTGGAAATGAAGACAAACTTTGTTTCCAAAATGGCTTTACATACATAATAAAAATGTAAATCGACAGGGGAATACCTCGAAAAAAAGAAATTAGAAATTTCAAGCAGATAGTTTTAACGAATGATAAATAAAATACTTTTCACTTCATAAAAACGTCTTATACTAGTTCATGGTTAAGAACAGAACACGACATTTAAAATAATAATCAGCAAATAAAAACTCACTATAAAAATTTCTTAACAAAACGTGTCTGGACGAAGATAAAATAATTTTCATTGTTCGCTTTTTAGACTAATCATAAAAGCACGATTACTGCACATTGGGATTAACAAAGAATACGACGTTGAAATATTAAAAATCAAATAAAAAAGTTATCAAGTACTACACATAATATGTACTATAATAATACTTTAAATTAATATAGGATGCGAAAAACTTGATCGAAAAACAATAAATTTGACAAAACAAGATCGTGCTATTTTGTTCAATGAAACTTAATGTATTCCTATTCACGCCAACTAACAGGTACTGACAGGGTCTGCGGGAGGAAATGGTTCCGATTAGATACTCGCCTTCGCAATCGAAAGGTTTCGAGTTCGAGACATACTGCCATCACATTCGGCACTTCCTATTCAAAATGGCGGTGTGTTCAGTTTGATTCAATTGGGGCTCCAGTACGCGATTGAAAAACTTATACTTGAGAAACTATTGGCCAGCGGATACTGATTATTCCCTTCCTTCCAATTCTTTGAAAACAAAATATACTATCCAGCCACCACATAAAATGGACAGGGGGCCTCGTAACCAAAGTCCATTCCAAAAATAAAATAAAAACAAACAGGCATTATCAAAAATAAAAATGTTTAGAAAGAAATCGAACTGTAACATAAGCTAATGGTGTAAAGTGACAGAAACAAAATAGTTGGCGAAAAATTATTTTAAGTAAAATAAAAATAAAAGTTTGATAACATCGTTTAAAATACCTATAGATCAAAAAAACTAACAATAAGCACAAACTAAAACAGGAAAGTAATACCGTACCCTACAACTGAACTTCCAGATGAATATTTTGCGCAAACGTTGACGAATAAGATTTTTCGTACTATGGTATACCTGATGTAAACGTAAAAACCGGACAAATACGAAAAAGGGAAAATATTCAATTTTTCACTTTCGAAGACTATCTTTACTGCTCGTCAAACTATTGGAAGTGCTACTGGCTTGATCATTGGTTGAACTGTCACCATTAACTGTGCTTCGAGCGGCGGATCGGCGACCAGACATACTTGCTAGTTCTTCCAAGGACGTCGGTGTAGCTGGGGTTGACTTTCCTTTAAGTTTGTTTATGGCTTTATCCAATCTTTCGATAAATAAATCAACATCACTTTTTTGAATACCAACAGTGGCGGCTGCAGTCAAGTACGGTTGAGGATAATTTGAATTATGAGCTCCCCAACCTATACAACGATAGTGGTCAAAGAAATAGCTGACGAAATGTACGATAGTTCTAATAAATACGAATAGTTTTACCTTCAAACTTATATCCAGACAATTCTTTTTGCTCGACGGTAGATACTACTCGACTGCCGGAAACGCAACGCAAAAATAACATAGATCCCAACATGTTAACGCGTTTAGTGTCACTTACGCCACTAGTTGAAGCATTCGAGTTCAACGAATTAAGAGTCATAGCTAAAAAAAAAATAGAACAAAAAGTTGCCTAAAATTAAAACCGTACAAAGGAAATTAAGTAAGAAAAATAGTTGGAGCACTTCTCCAAAAATATTTTTCCCAATGAAATTTTTTGCCCAAAAAAATTTATTCACAAAATACTTTCGCAAAAATTTTTTTCACAAATTCATGTCTTTTACATACAAATAATTTCATATTTTATTACACTGGAACTGGACCTTTCAGTATATATATGTTATATGGAGGCAGGTTTCGTTACTTACGTGACTTTTAATTCCTTACATGTAAATAATGTAAACAATGTAAATTACGTAAATAGCGTAAATAACGTAAATGATAACTGATTAAATACCTCCATTTTCCATAATTTCTATTATCGTTTATCGCTTTTATTCAGTATTACATATCCTCAGTAATGCCATAACTCATCAGTCATCATAATTCATCATAAGTAATACGTGCTTTGTATTTCAATTTTCAATCGAATCTCATTCAAAATTTTAAAAATGAATAGATTAGTTTAAATTTTTCATGAACACTGACAAAAAAGTAAAGGGTAAAACTTCTACAGCCTGCGGGCAACTGAATATCTATCATGTAAAGGAAGATAGGTCATAGAACGTCTATTTTCAGTGGTCATTCGTCCATAATAAAATAAGAAATCGTCTAAAGTTTAAGTTTCTACAAAGGCGTTGTTTATTTACTTTAGTTTGAAATATACTTACGGATGAAAATGTGGGTACGCGAAAAATATTAGTAATACGATTAAATATTATTAAACTTTTGATTTTTTATTTTTTGAATCACATTTTTTCATTTTCCCCTTAAAATTTAGGATTATTCACTTTATTTACATTGTTTACAATATTTATACTGATTCTTTACACCAAGTTTTTACAGTAAATAATGCACGTAAATAACAACTGTATTATTCACATTACCAACACCGTATGGAGGGCTGATTCGTATAACATTTCTATAGGTAGTTACTATCAGGCACAGATAGCGTGTTCAGGAAATGAAATTACTACGTTTTGCACCTTATTATATCTATACATACTAATCCAAAGATATACATCTCAGTAATTTCGATCCCTGAAACACTCCATCACTGAAGAACAGAACTAAAATAATCAGTCTTCCGTTACAAATATACTCAAAAGAATCAACACACAAAGTGGCTGACATCTGGCAGATTTTTCGTAAGCTTTGAAAATGGGATAATGGACACGAATCCACCAAACCCAATGCAAATTTTGGAGAAGGAAGGAGAAGAAAAAAAATTGTTAACGTGAAGGTGTGTTTAATTGTATTCAACACATGCACATTAACAAAAAAAAATCAAATACATAGAGAATTAAAATAGAAGTGATTGTGTAGCATTTATTGACTGATAACAACTGATGATATCGATAGACAAACGTCTGTTGATCAGACAAAGAGAATGTCTTTTTCGATGTTTCCAGCTATATCTGAAAGTATACAATGGAAGAAAAGTACTAGAGAGAATTAAAAGGACAAGACTTCTGCCGGTTAATCAATTTTTTTTTTTGTTTTTTTGTTTTTTTGTTTTTTAATATAATGAACAATCTGGCTAATCCACTCTGAAAGATACAGCCTGAAAATAAAACTAAGGAATAATGATGAAAAAATAAAATTACAAAAAAAATTTTTATTATCTTTAGGACTCAATCACGGGTCTCTGGGGTATCGGGCAAGGTCATATATCAAGGTGCTATGGAGAAGCTTGTCAAACTGCTGTTTCAAACATAATTATGTACAGCACCACCTTATAAGCTATGATAACACAAATAAAAATATCCTCTTTGACTGACCGTAAAAGCTTCTCATCGATAGACAATGTTGCCATAAGGTTTTTGCTTCACAGATGAAAAACAAAATATAGAACTGGCTGAAGGAAAAGAAGATGGAAAACAGGAAGGAATATAATGGTGATTTTAATAGGATTTAGCACATTGTGCAAAAACCATTAAAATACAAGAGTATTAGGACTTGACACATAAAATAGCTAACATCTGATGTATTTTTTTTTAAGCTTTGAAAATGGGATAATAGACACCAATCCATCAAATAAATTCTCAATTAATGCTTTTTATCCTTTGTTTTAAATTAAAGATGCTTGGTATTGATTTTTATTTTCCATCATTAATCGTGAAAAATCATTCACATTGAAGGTAAAATGATTCCTATAGAAAACTATCATTTTCAAAAATCACCAAAAAAATTGATTAAAAAAATGCCCATCATCGCATTTTTAAGCCTCTTATCAGCAAATGACACTAATGTGTCACGGGTGTGTCGAGTCCCAATGGGTACTTATAACTAATTTTGAACAAATTTTTGGTGTTTTGCAGTTTTAATATTTTTTCAGCACCTCTAAAAGGATGTTTATCATCTTCCACAAAAATATATTCCACAACTGTAGATGAGTCAGTTATAAGACCCAAAAAATCCATACAAAATCAATAGAAAGGCAAAAATAACATATATTTCACATTATTGATATCATAAGATAAAGGCAGTGAAGATGCCCCATTGGCAAAGATGTTGCAATTTTGATGTCATGTTGGAAGCACTGCTGAAGGAAAAATGACATTGCTGATATGTGCAGGGTAGTCAACAGACCTTCTGCTCAAGTTTTTCTGACACAAAACCTCAATCCCACCTTACATTTTATTTTAATGTGAATTGTGTGTTTGATGATAACCTTAAAAATAATTAACGTGAATTTTGATGATAGTTATTGTGAGAATGAATTGTCCTATTTCCTCCAAAAATTTATGAAATAATTAGTAAGTTTTTTGTAGATTGCATTAATATTAAATTCCATTGATTTGACTGCCATTTAATTTAAGAAATGTGAAACAATATAAAATTTGAATTGGCTATGGTCAACTGTACTGATTGAAAACTGGTAGTTTCCTCTCGACAAATAAAGAGACTATTCATTTTCTCTCTTTTTAATTTAATTTATATCACACAAACATTACAAAAATTGAAACATCACTACCTAATTTTACTTGATACTTATTGTTGAGATATTTCAACTCACTCCACCTTGCCCTTTTGGACCATCCTCCAGAGTAATAAGATTATAATGACATAGTGCTATTAGCAATTAGTGTTAGGCAACACTGGTATTGGTTTAAACATCTGTAATGTAACAATCAATTCAATACCTTGTGTATTGAGAGATGAAGATTAAGTTACATGGTGTATGTATCTGAACCATTCATGTATGTTCCATTTTGCTTTGTTTCAATATACGCTGATCTGCCATACAACACACTTGTATTCATTTTGTTTTTATACGAAAAATATCCTGAATTCTCAATATGATAGCAGAGCAAGTAATTAAAAATGTAAGTATTAATTATGCCATGATACAATAGTGATTTTAGCTTAAATGACAAGAAAATTTTGATGAAAAGTAATTTGCAATTCATATAGAAAAATGAAATTGTGTTGTGCTAAATTCGACAATCTTCCACATGTTTGACCACATCCTTTCTTTTCATCCCATTCATCAAGTTTGTATTCGAGTGAATGGGACCAATTGAATGAATCAGAAACAAAAAAGAGATTGTGCAGTTGTACATTGTTTATGGTATGGGAAATTCATTTACTCTATTAAAAACTTTTGGCATCTAATAATTTTTGAAAACCTGAGAAAAGAAGATGGTCAATATGGCAGAATTTGGATGAGAAATCACGCTTGAACTGGAACGATGAAGACATCCACAAACTAAATCACAATAAAACATTTCATGTAACTTTTCAATTTGGAGTTTTTGTTATGCATCTCTATTTGATAGATTCCATAGAAGAAGGTTATTCAGCAACTCAATTAGCACTTGGTGAGAAATTGCTCTTATCAGGGGATTTTTTCTATAAATCTAAAGAAATTAACCCCAAAACATTAGTACAAAATATAAAAGACAACGGAAGTCAGTTTTTGAAGCTGCAACTCATGGCAAACCTAATACTAATGTTTTGAGACACCTAGCAACAACCACGCATGTTTTTTACAAGAAGAAGGGATGAAAAAGGCTTTGCAGAAACCTTACACCCAACCCTATAAAGTAGTAGATAGAACAGAAAAAAACATTCATCTTACTCATAGCCAGAAAAGAGAAAAAAGTCTCCATAGATCCTGTTAAACCTACATTCTTAATAGTAGAAGAAAAAATTGATGTCAGAAGAAATTAAAAATGAAATCAAAATTGACAATCCTAAAATAGTCAAAAACAAAAATATACAAGAAGTAGGCAGGCCCAATGGTAATTATAAAAAACAAAATCAGATTCCAAGCTGTAGATCAAAAAGGTTAACTCAAGGCTAAAGTAAAGGAGAAATATCTCAAAATCCTACCATTAAACTAGAAATGCTAAACCAAAACAGATTACAAATATAAATTTCAATCACATTAACTGCACATAACTAATAAAAACAAATGGTTGGAAATAAATAGCAAAATAAATTTAGTCATCTTCTATTCCTGCATAAATATAGCGAAAGGTCAAAATAAATAAAACTAGTAAAAAATTCAAAATTTATTGTCATCAAAAATGGCCATAAAAATTGAAAATAAAATTCCTCCATCTTCAGGGTTCGAACCTAGATGTCGAAAAGAAAATGCAAAAATAAATCAGCACAAAAATTAAACAGCCATTGTGAGAATCAAAATAAACCCACGTGCATTTTAGAAAAACACAAATCAGTTAACAAACAATGCAAAACATAGCAACCACTATGAGACAACTTCCTTATTGCAAGCTTGCTATAGCATGTGCTCCAATAAAGATGTTCATCATTGTTCCTTATCGCATTAACCAAAACTAGTTCAAGTTCATTCACTCGAATATACTGACCCACATAAACCCATAAGGAAACAAATATCAACGAATTTTGCTTGAAATAATCTCAAAATGATGAATTATTTAACAGTGGGAAAGTACTAATCCATTATGCTGAGATGAAATATGATAAACTCTAGGACAAAATTGAAACAAACTGAACATCTAAAAGCGCAGTACAAATCATTCGTTTGTCAATTGCACTCTAAGCTACATCACATCAAATTTCTGTAAAAATTGTTCAATTCAAACACCATTTTTCTATGCAAAATTCACTCTTGAATTATCCCATACTTCTTTTTGTATTAATTGACACCCATTCTCATATAATTGCAATTATATTGCATTTGAAAAAGCAAGCCATGTTTTCCATCAATCCTTCTGAACCATTGCTAGAATATAAGGAAGCCCTCCTTGTAGAAGAGCAGAAACAGAACAATTGGGAACATGACATTTTGTTTTCCCAACTATTCACATTGGCGAGCAATTTTGCTAAAATATCCACTTCAAAACCTGAGGTTAATTCAATCATCACTGAAATGACTCAATCTCTTCCTCATCATCTTCCTATTGGCAAGATAACCTCGGATGCTTCACAATCCATGATCACTTCCATGGATGTAGATCCATCTAGGAGCATTCAGCCATCTCTCTCCAAAATCATGGTCCATGAACCAGAAAATCAAATAACACCATTTTTCCAACAAAGGAATACTATCCCAAATCTGAATTTCTAAAATCATACTCAGGCCAATTGGCACAAAAATAAGAAAAGAGGCACACTATCCTACGCAAACTACAACCAATGGAGACTCCTAAACTATCATACAGGGACTTTTACTGGCCACACTAGACTCTCTGCAACATCCTCTGTAAGGATTCAGGCCTTATGGAGGACATAACCCTGTGAAACAAATATCTGTCAAATGTCCCCCCAACTTCTTGGGTATGACTGAACTTAGTCTTTTCTAATGAAAAAACAAGGGGGGAGTGGCTGTGGGGACATTTCACTCACCTCCTCTGTACGGGGCTTGACCCTGCATCAACAAATGGGTCACAGATCAAAGTCCACAAACCAAATTATTAGTGCATTGCACTTTAAACAAACACATCATCTGTATGCACACATATAGACAATTCGTCTCTACATTTACCTGTAATTGGTAAATGAAAAATGCAAGTACGTAATTAGTATGTACTTGCTGATATAGTGCATGTCATGGTCCATATATGGTAAAGTAATGCCTGTGGCCAATTGCTCTTAGCATTCAGTATACTTAGTGTACGGTTAGGCATTAAACTGACTGGCTACCAGTACCAACATATGATTCAGTTGCCCTACACTCAGACTTCAATTTGGTTCCATGAACCCTGAGTAGATAGAGATTACCTACACACAACAACCACAGATAGTTATGTGGACCAATAGTGCAAACTATCAAAAGTTTTGCTATCACAATACTATCGATAATTTTTAGAACTATTGATAGTTCTTCAATAGTTTTTCAAACTTTAATGCTTTATAAAATTTACTAACCAAATTCATTGAAATTTGATGGATATTTGTTATAATGGTTAATGATTTCCTTCCAGTCTTCTGCTTGTTACTGTCTCACTATTAAATTATTTAAACTACATCTAAACAGTAAATAGGTAAATGAGTAAACAATAAACTCATCATCATCATGTCAAGCAAAATTGCAGATTATTTTTCAATTTTTGGTTTTCTTATTGTTTCATTTAATTATGTATTAAATATTAATTGTTACATTTAAATATTGCTAGTTGCAAAACAATTAAGAAAATAAATAATTACTTTGAGAAAATTTAAAAACTATCAAAACTATCGATAGTATCGATAATTTTGTAAAAAATTAATGGAAAAATATCGACAGTTTAAAAACCACTATCGTCACTATTAACAGTCAAAAATTATCGATCTTTCCCATCACTAGTTTGGAAAACCATGTAACTAGATCATGCTTTGCCTTTTTGACAAATTAGATGAGGTAAAATAACTCTGGTTTGTCAAACATATTTGAAACCTCTCTGTGATTACTTTAAATAAAACTGGGTACTTTAAATTCCAAAATCAGAATTAAATCAGGTATATTGAAAGTACAATCAGGCCAATCACCCTCAAAATTAGTATCATATTAGATTAGATTTAGGTCAATATTTATTTCAAATTTAGTGGGTATTGATCCAAAATGAATCAATTATCTCCAAAAATGGGAACCAAAATGGATGTAAAGTAACGAAGGATTGAGAAATGGAAATGTAAACCAAATTTTTTGGAAACTGAAACCTATTTTTTTGTGCTAGAAATCAAAATTAATGGAAACACCAAAATTTTGAAATGGAAATCAAATTGAAGTAATTAACCAATTGGTTTCAAGACCAATAATGAAAACATAATGGAAACCAAACGATGAATCGTTTCCATTTCCATTTCTCACCTGATTAATTTTTGATCTGAAAAAAAAATTGCAATGAGTGTCAATATTTTTGAGGAAATATCAAAAAAATATCGAAGTTTCCAGACAAATATAGATATTTAAACAGGATTTGGAAAATTTTGAATAAAGGAAAATTTTTTTTTAATGTACATGGAAACATAATGAAAAATTTTGGTAAAATCAGGAAACCTAATGGAAACCAAAATGATGGAAACGGAGACAAAAAATAACTAACATTATTGAAAATATCAGAAACTCCAGTAATGGAAACAAAATGAAAAAAGATAGTTTCTCAATCCCTGACGGTAATGCGAGCATTAAAATATCTTTTGGGGTAAAAGTTTCTATGAAAAAAAAATTGTTCAAATTTGGCTGTACATTCATCCCGAAGTATATATAATTTTCCACAAAATATCTTTATAAGTATGCTACTTAGATATAGCATTTTAAAAGTAGCCGGCCTCTCAGAAGGTTGGAAGGGGGAATGCCCTAGGCCCGGAATTTTTAGGAGACCTGCATTCGTAAATAAAACGAGAAAAATAAGTAGATGAACTGAAAAACCCTAAAAAAAATTTTTTTATTTTGTGCACTCGTGAAATAGCCTTTCCAGTATTATAAAATCCCTTTCAAAGATAAATCCTTGATACTGCACTGCACATAGATGCAATTTTCAAATTAGGGCCCATAAATTTTCTCTCTACAACCCTGAAAAGTTGGGGTAAGGCACACCCCCAGTGATGTTCAAATCATAAAATAATTTCTTCTCATTATTGTAGATTTTTTATTTCATTTCTTCTTCATGATTGTTTTTTATTCCAATTATTCTGGATAGCTAGCATGAAACCATTCAATTTTCTAGAGGGCTGAGCACACTTGGCCCTCCCAGTGATTACATTCACAGAGAAAGCGCATTTTCATTCAATTCCTAACAGCCGAAGTTATCCTTACATCAGTGAAATAATATTCAAAGAGAGATTAGGTGATAACTCATGCTTCTTATTTCATTTTTTTTTTTTTACGGTTGATCATCATAGCTGCTTTCTATATAGAAAAAAATTCCTCCCCAAATATTTTTATTTCAAGCAAGTTATTAAAAATTAGTGGTTTGTCTTGAGCATCCTATAATTTAAAGTATCCTGAAAAATAGGATAATCTCTTTAGAAAACCTATTCCGCACTTTTCTTAATCAAACAGTCTCTTATTAAATACAGGAGAAAGTTTCGTAATTCTTGCCATACTGAATACACCTATGGAATAATATTTTCTGCAACAACGAAATTAAAAGCCTTTGGTATATTATCTTTCCACAGTTAGATTGATTTTTTTCCCTATAAATAATAATGTGACACTGTGGTCTCTGGGAACTGTATCACTTTCAAAAGATGATAATATTATATGTAAACACAATTTTTCACACATATTAATATTTTCTGCTGTCACTGATGACCAAAATTGTATAAGAATGTCTGAGAACTGTTTCATATCAAATTAAGAAGTGACTGTTATTCAAATCACACAGAAGAGACAGAAAGAGTCAATATTTTATCGTAGGTAGTTCAGTTACACAGTTGACATCTGAACGAGTTTGAGTATTATCCTTTCTTCCTTTACAGTATAGGTTGCCAGATGTTTCTTCTCTCGTTTTTCTTTTTCTTTCCTGTTTTATACAGGCCTCTCATATGGTGAACCGCAAATGTATAGGGTGACGTCAGTGATTACATTCACTCTTTAATTAATAAGCACATAGTTCAACGCTCGGATGAGTGCCATAGTCGATAACTACGGTACAATAAAAAGTAAAAAACCATATTTTAAATTCAATATGTAAATTTAACATTCAATAATAAAATTCTATACCAGAAGCCGATGTCAAATTATTTATCTAACTATTGAGATTCAATATCGAAATTCAGGATAAAACATTTTGTATTTGCTGAGTGTATCATAATTACAAAACTTAATACACATATTGAAAATCTAAAGATCAAGTTCGTTTCAGGCAAACTTTTCATAGCTAGCAGTTATCACTTGCTGCTGATTGCTAGACAGAGAATATTGAGATGCTAATATTTCTGTTCAACGAATTTTTTCAAACTTGGGACTTATTTAGATCATTTTCTCGCACCTAAAAACCCTTATCCAATAAATATCAGCCAAATTGTTGGTCTTCTTATTCAGAACGCATTTACCCACATAAATTCAAAAATACATACTATTATTGCTCATATTATAGTATAGGAAAAAGATAGGATATCAATTACCAGCATTTTTTACTTGGGTGATATTAAAATAGTGTTGGATGTGTTACACCCCAGTGTGGTTTTTATATCTTTCTTTTTTCTAATGAAAGCACTTTAACATTAACCAATAACCCAAAAAATCCTTAACTTCCTACAAGTTATGTTTGATACCGTTTTTACCGAGAAAGCACATTTTCACTGAAAAGACAGGTTTTCACTGAGAAGGCGCATTTTCATTGAGAAGTCACGTTTTCAATGAGATGGCACATTTTCACTGAAAACACAGGTTTTCACTGAAAAGGCGCGTTTTCACTGAGAAAGCACGTTTTCACCGAGACGGCGATAGACTGGACAATTAAATTGTTGTAATTTATACGTCATATTAATGTCACTGTATTTAGTTAATTTAATAATCAATGGAATTTTTTGACACTAAACGTTATTTTAAAGAAATTAATTTGCCTGTTTATACTTATACAGTGTATTTCAAAGAAAGACTCACCGATCGAAATAGGATTATTTTTGGTTTCTAGTATTTTTTCTGCGTGCTTGGAGGCTACCTTAGATAGTTCTTCTTTCAAATACTTATACATCTCTTTCCGTTGGCTAATTAAATTCTTGTATCCATTCACTCCCAGTGATAACAACGTTATGAAGACGTCCATAGGAGGACTTGCGGATGCCCTGCCTGAGGATAAAGACAAAAAATTTCGTCAATTTCAAAAACATTCGCACGAAAATATGCAAAGAAAGTACTTACCAGGGTAACTTTTGGCAATTTTTTCTAAGAGTCCTTTATCAAAACCGGATATTACTGAACCTCCGACTGGAACTAGAAAATTTCTATCTGTACTCTGAACGAATACATCTACACGTCCTTTACTGTAAAATGCAGAAATATAATCAGTCAACAATTGAAGCCACTGCATCTCAATCCATGCAGTATTATTATCAAGTTATCTGTTTTTTTCTACGATTTTGCAAAAGATCTTATATAATACCTTCCGAGAAAATATAATGGGACATAACATGAAAAAGTCGCGTATAGTTTCTAGGAAAAATTATTCTTGGCGATTAACGGTAGATGAATGAAGAATAATTTTGATGAAATTAGGAATTTTGGAGAATTGCCGTATAAAAACTAATTTTTTTCAAGCATTTGTTACCGTCAATATGATAAATTCTAATTATTTCAATAACCAAAATTTCCGGAATGGGTAGTCGGACGAAAATTAAAAATTTCACGATGAATAACCGCAGTTGAAACAAAAGGTAAACCCCTACGAAATTCATAACGTATTTTACCTAAAAACAAGTTGTTTTGAAAATAATGCGAGAAAAATTTAAAAAAAAAATTTAATTTTAAAATTTCTTATTTGTTTGAGAAAATGATCTAATAAAGTGACATTAAATTAGATACGTAATTTCAAATATTAACTTATAATTCGACAAGCAAAGGTCAAACGAAGGAGAGCGAAATTTTAATGGAATTATCGATAAATATAAATCAAGAAATGAAAAAATGCGTCCTATTTTGTTCAAGACTCCCTGATAATGAATTTATAATACATAAAATTAAAGATTCAAACAAACCAGATGTTAATAAAGAAAGAAATCTGACACTAAATATACTTAATTGCAATTAGAATATTATAAAATTGAAGATCATTCAATTTTACAGTGGCTAATTTTTCTCAACTTTTCAACTCGTTTTTTTAATTACCTATCAAATTATCAAGTTCTTGAATTTTTTAGTTCAGAATTTGAATTTTCAATATGAGTAATACGTATGCAAGGACCTGAGATTGAAAATTCTTAATATATTCAACAGCCGAATTATACATAAAGATCCATCACTTCTACAACGATGAAGAACATCAACAGTCTCAACACTTACCGCGCAGCTTCTTGGATGAGATGCATAATTCTACTCGACTGCAAACCATAAGCATTGTTAACCAAATGAGGAATATTATATCTATTGCATAAAACTGCCACTTGTTCCAAAGAGTCAGACGCACGAGGAGCAAAACAACTGGTCGTGGTTAGGACACAAACAATATTATCTGATCCAAGAGTGGCCATTTGAGCTTCCATGTTCACCATATCTGTTCTTAGTTCATCACCTGATAATATTGTCTCAATGATTATCGGTTGAAGGCCTGATAATGACATAAAAACAACGAAAATAAAACAAACTAATATACTGAAGAAAAATAATCTTTGGAAAAAAAATATTACCAGCCGTGAGAATGCATTTAAAACAAGCTTTCTGATCGATACGCGACCATAACACAAATTTAGCACCGGGTCTTTCTTGTTTCAAAGTGAGCAAACACAGAACTAAACTCATACCAGTGGCCATAGGGACCATGAAACAACCAGCAGAATTATTCACTCCTGAAATAGTCGAAAAAATATAAACACTTGAATTAAATAACCCTTCCTGATAACAAAGTAAAAGGTAGTCTCAGCTTCCAAGCAGGACTTGGTCAAACACTGTTGGTCTCTGAATAGTGGTAATCAAACTTTGGATGGTTTAATCTAATTTACCATTAAGCAGCAAAATTACTGAGGACTGAGTTCCTAATCCTTCGAGCTAAGACAAAATGACTATGAAAAAATATTATTTTGTGGGTAAATTTCCGTAAAAATAATTTTCCAGATTTGATGCTAACTGAAAAATACTAGCTCAAATTACCATACATTAATATTGCAACAAATTTTCAAAGGTAACGAAAATCCCTGTTTCGATCCTACAGAGATGCAAACTCGGGTAAAAAATATTTTTTAGAAAATCGGACTAAGTCCAGTTTGAAATCGCGGGCTTTCACATTTTATAACACGTACCCATTAGTCTAATAGTATCTAATAGTAAAGCGTTCCACGTACCCATTAGTCTAATAGTATCTAATAGTAAAGCGTTCGCTAGTTTGATAAGTAAGCTCGAACCAACAGCTTTCGGTTGAACTTCGCCAATGTCTCCCGATCTTCCAATGCCATGACCCATGCGATAGTGTCGTCGCGCTACAATCGACGACGCAAATCTTGCTTCTCTTTCGCCAACTCCACAATTAGCTGGGAAATTATTGCTATCCATTTGAGCTAAATCTGCTAAAAATATTTCAATGGTTGTTTCATCCCAACCATCCTCTGGCCATTTACGCTGTTAAAAAAAAAAAAAAAAAAAAAAAAAGAGAAAAACTACGTCAGAGTTGACTGAAAAGTAAGTTATTTCTGATAAACCAGGGAGAGAATTTTTCGTCGTTGCTAACAAATTATTACAACATCTGACTCCAAAGTAAAAGTGAGAAGGGTACTCGTTTCCTCAACTATACGAAAACGGTTTGCCAATCGACATTTGAGACGAGTTCAATAAGATTTACCTGCTCCAGTAAATTTTTCACCAAGTTTTCTCGAGCTCGGATTGACGCCGAAGCTTGCTGGATGTACGTAGCAGGAATAAGACGCTCAGCTAATGAAAAACTCTGATTATTCATTCCTTAAAAAATTCAATTCACTGCTAGAGACGCATCAATACAACAACAATAATTCACATTTTGGCAAAATTTCAAGAATAACGCATACTGATGGGTAGATAGGCTCGAACTAATAGTAAATTGTAATATCCATGTGAGGAAGATGTGAAGTGAATGAACCAGATCGATAACCAAAACACGATTCGACGATAGCTCCTAGGATTAAAAATAAGATGATATTAATAACATTCAACGATCGGATGCCTTTTCATTTTTGCAAAAAATATTGAAATGAATTTATGTAATAATAATAAATAATAATCAACAAGGAGCAGAATTATAAACCAAACCAATAAACATGAATGAATTGACAATTCATAATTATTTTTATTTGTTACTGTCGTAATTATTTTCATTATTCTTAATTTTTTTGTTTTATCAAACTCATAGATATTATCTTATCATTAAAATTTCTGTACCATGTCAATTACTTCCACATTTTGCCACCACAGCGCCCTGTGAGATTGGTATTCCACTTGCACCACCTTATTGATTGTTGTGGTGATAGTCATGCAACCTCGCTCACATCGTCACCTAACAACACGGTAACACTGAATCATTCTTTTCCCACTTTTTGTTGGGATATGATTCCCTCACTACCTCACGAACACGGGACATCACATTGACTAACACTGTATATAACATACTATTACATTTATCCGTTTTACATGTGGCAACACTGATCGCCAATATAGTATTCTTGCCGCCACTGCTCGGCGGAGAATGTTCTCCGTTCGTCAGTCGTTGTACAAACGTCGATAATAAACATTTTGTACTTAAAACCTCACCTCAATATGTTAGCAGAGCTGCGGGTCAAAAGAAATAAGTGCGGTAATTGAAATGTGATTGTGATAATCGTGTAATTTATTAAAATTCGAAAGTTCGTGTTTCACGCAAGGTGAAAGGCTTAGTGCCGAATGATACCTCCACGCAAAGTGGCAGGAAAAGTTAAAATTTGTGAACAAAAAAAGTTCGATTCAGTGATTAAAGTAACTATCCTGAAAAAGTTAAATGCTCAATTAAAATAAATCAATAAATTAAAAGTGTAATAAAAGTGAAATTAATGAAAACAATGGTAAAGTCTTGGGCGCCTGTGAAAATGTCAAAGTCCAAAGTCTGGAGAAGACAGATCAGATACGAGAGGATTTTATGGTTTGGTAGACCAGCGCACACCATCAAAAACAAGTTGGCAATTGTTCATGCTGTGTTCCAGAGAGTAAAACAGCGGAAAAAGATCGAAAATTCAGAAGTAGCAGAAGGAAAAACGTCGGATTTTGGTGTCAATTGGGCAAGGTAGCAGTAAAATTAACATCAGAAAAACACGAAAACAGGACCAGAAGATTAATGATAAGTAAAAAGTTTAAGTTAATTAATGTATATTTCGTGTGATTTTGCCCAAAATTAATCTGGAAAAATTTAAATTACAGTAAAATAATATTATATTTCAATATATTTCAGGTAAATTCTAAACCAAATATTAAGCAAAGTTGAAACTTGAAAGGTGATATCGACAGCCTTCAAATTTTATCTTGTTGGTTGAGAATTGAAAGAAAGAGGAAATTTTTTTTGGATGAGAATTATCGAATCCAACAATAGAAAACCCACTCTTCAAACATTGACATAAGTGACAGATTTTTTCCTGTTCACATACAATAAAAGATCGATTCATTTAATATAGATTGATAAATTGTTTTTCTTTCAGTAGTCATCTTTTTCATATTTGTTAAATAATTTTGCACTGCGTACTAATTTGAACTTTAACGTGTTTGATAGAATCGTCGATATTCTGGAACAAGACCTGGGACTTTGATTAATTTAACTTTGAAAATTTTTGACGAAAAAATCACAGTAATTTGACCGCCCAAGAAGCAGTAACAACGGAGGAGAGATCACCTCATCGTCGGCAATATATTTCGTAAGATTTAATTTAGAATATTGACTAATTATTGAAAATCATAATATAATATATTTAACTTGCATTCGCAATCGAGTGGTTGAGACCGTGTTGTGCATTATCGTGCAGTTGAGACGGTGTTACCCCTAGAATTAAGTTCTCGTGTTTCTGAGGTAGGATCTAAACTCCCAAACACCCAAAATTTAACAATAAAATGTCAAGATTCGACACAAAAAAGGTATTTGATGGGAGAAATTATGATGCCTGGAGGACCACGATGGTATAAACACTCTATGCAGAGGGATTGTACCTGATAATGCATGATGTTGAGACCAAAGTGCTGTTTTTGGGACTGGATCTAAATATTTTCCTAAACCCTGAATCTGGCAATCCTAGTTTGGCTAATAGGATGGCATGTTTTCATAATCAAGAAAAAGGAAAGGCTTTAATTTATCAGGGATTAAACAACGAACTAATTGAAAGAGTAAAAGACTTAAAAACAATAAATCAGATTCTGAAAGTTTTAGATGAAAGGTATAAAAGCTGCACGCAGGTTACATATATTAATGCGAAGCAGGCCTTTCAGAGGTTAAAATTTAATAGTGATGGTAATATGAGAAGTTATTTAGATGTGTTTTCTCATTCAGCCCAAAAAATAAGGGACTGTGGTAAAAATTTAGACAAACAGGATGAGATAGAACAACTGCTAATATCTTTGAACATGGACTACGACATGACAAGGCTGGAGTTTAATACCTTAAGCCAGGATCAAAAAACGATCGAAACACTCCATGCCATGTTGATCGAAAGATCAGATAAATTATATGACGAGAAGAAATCTAGACAATTTAATAATAAATTTCGTAATTTTAATAATAATAATAGAAATCAGAGATTCCAATACCGAGGAAACTATAATAGATATATCAACACAAATAGGAATCAGAACTATAACCAAAATGTAGATCAGGGGAAAATGACATATAATAATAATCAAAAGTCAGAAATGCCTCAGAATAATAATAATAGTTACGAAAATAGAAAATATAACAATAATCATAATCAAAATCATTTGCCAAATCCGAATAATTTAGTATGTTTCAAGTGCCATGGCAAAGGGCACATAGCTAAAGTATGTCCGTCAAATAAAGAGGGTACAAAACCCCAAGACGAATTAGATGGTCCTGCACAAAATACGAGATACGGACGAAATAATCAAAATAATAATAATAATAAAAACAAAAAAGAACATGATGTTCAATGGTCAATGATGATCAGATATAAAGGCCACGAGCCAAACAATAACACAAATAATAATAAATTGATAAATTTAATAACATCCAAAGACACGAAGCATGAATCAGATTCTGATTATGTTCCTCTTACCAAGAGAATAATGTTAGATGGTGGAGCTGTAGCCCACATCATTTCTGACTTGTCAAAATTGTCTAACCCCATAATGCTGGAAAAGCCTATCGAGTTAGAATGTCCCATCCAAGATACATTACTCATTGCCACATACATAGGAACTATGTTTATCAGGGTGGAAAATTCAGAGAGGAATCAAACAGTTATAAGATTAAAGAATGTACATTACGTACCATCTCTGAACGTAGACCTTATGTCAGGGATTAAGATAACAGAAAATAGGGCGCTGGGCATAGATCAGAATTTCTCTGCGGCACACATATACGTCCAGGGAACGGACGAGGTAATTTTTTCGGCCCTGAAAATAAGGGGGGTATACATGGTGAAGTACGAAATTGTACCGGAATCAATGGTCAATATTATAGAAAATGAAGATGATTTAAATAAAATATGTCCCTATAATAATGGATCGAATAAATTGGCATGTATGCCTAACATAAATTTCCAGGATGAATGGATGGAATATGAAATAGAAGAGGAAATTATTGAAGAAAGTCAGGAGGAAGTGGAAGAGAATAGAGAGAATATCAATAATGATACACAAGAAAAAACAAATAATAATAATGTAGATGATAATAATAATATAATAAATGCTAATGACGAATATGATAATCATAATATACAAAATAATAGAGTGAATGAAGGTAGTAGTGAGATGAATGAGGAGGTAGGCATAAATGATAATAATATAACAAACAATAATGATATAATAAACAATAATCAAGAAATAAGCAAGAATATAGAGAAATTAAAAATAGATAAAAGAATGATATGGCATAGGAGATTGGGACATCTTTCAGGGAAGAATTTAAAATTCTTGACAAAGATCTCAAGAGGTATTCCGAACGGAATTACATTTTGTGATGACGAATTCAGTCTGTGTGAGACATGTGTGAAAGCAAACTCTAGAAGACTAGGACACACTGGAACTCGTACCAGGCCAGAAATAAAACTGGAACTTGTTTCATCGGACACCATGGGCCCCTTCTCACCAGGAATATATGGTGAAAAGTACGTTTTGATATTTGTGGATCATGCCACAAAATATACTTTCATCTCCACTATTGAGAAAAAGTCAATGGTGTTTGAGGAATTCAAAAAACTATATATGAAATTAAAATCAAAATTTCCAGACTATCCCATAGCCACCTTAAAATGTGACAACGCTAGGGAGTATCTGGATTAAAATATGGAAACATTTTGTGAGGAAAATGGCGTGAACCTTGAGCCTGTCGTTCCGTATTCACCAGAGTTGAATGCGATGGCCAAAAGGCAGAATCAAACGATTATGGCAAGAACAAGGGCCATGTTGTTCAACTCCGAGCTGGATTTTAGTTTTTGGTCTTTTGACTGTTCTGAAAGCTGTTTATATTATAAACAGAAGCCCAACTAGGGCCAACAAAGATCATAAGACCCCTTTCGAAATGTTCTACGGTATAAAGCCGGATTTATCTAATATGAGAGTTTTTGGGTCTCTCGCCTTTAGACATATTCCTATAGAAGTCCGTCAGCAGCAGGCCACAAAAAATAAAAGAAAGAAAACCAACATTGAACACCCAAAACTAACCCAGAGATCCGATAAAGGAATATTCGTAGGATACACAAATAGTGGGTACTGTATAAGGGACCCATTAATCGACAAATTGCATGTCACTTGCGACGTCAGATTCGATGAAACGAGGAATAAAACACAAATAGATAATAAAAATAATAATAATGAAATAATACAGAATAACAATAATATAATAGAAACCCCTGTAATATTAAATTTATTTAAATCAAGATATAAAAATTATATTGAGGACCACATCCCTCAAAAATGGAAGGATGTCAAAAACAACCCTTTTAAGGAAGAATGGCAACAAGCCATCACTGATGAGCTGAAGTCACTATCTGATATGGGCTTGTGGGAAGTCGTCCCAAGGGAGAGATATGTGAGGTTAGTGGATACAAAGTGGTGTTTCACCACGAAACCCAACAACCAAGGCATTCACATACCGAAAGCCAGGTTGGTTGCAAGAGGGTTTAAAGATCTCACTCACTATTCTCTAACTGAAACATATGCCCCGGTGATCCAATATTGGCTGATAAGGTGGATATTATCCATTACAAATAAATATAATTTAAATATAACACAGTTTGATATAAAAACTGCGTTCCTCAACTCACAAATAAAATATCCTATATAAATATCAAACCCTAAAAGATGCCAACTAGGCGAAAATAATTGCCTAAGATTAATAAAGTCTATATATGGACTGAAAACGTCTTCCAAAAGTTGGTACGACCTAATGAATTCAACAATAATTCAAGCTGGATTCACCCAATCAAAAATAGATAGATGTTTATATATAAAACAAGATAACATTGGTGCAATAGCACTCCTGATAGTCTATGTGGATGACATGTTGTTGGCTAGCAACTGCGACGAGTGGACACAAGACTTAATAAACACATTTAATATAAACTTCACATTAAAAATAGAAAATAATCCAACTTTCTTCGTGGAATTCGAAATAAATAGGGATATTTCTAGAAAACAAATTATATTAACACAGTATAGATATATTGATAAAATTCTCCGGAAATTTGAAATAACGGAATGTAACCCATCTTCCACATCTATGGAGACAGGGTTAAAAATAAATAGACCAAAAAATGATACCAAATATAGGGCTATGATTGGGAATTTGCTATATGTGGCAAGACTAACCCGCCCAGATATTGCCTTCCCCGTCAATTATTTTTCACGTTTTCAGGCATCCTCCAATAGTGAAGTTAAAAATTATGTTCGTCGTATCATTAGATACCTCAAAACCACAAGGGATTTCTCTCTAGTCTTTCACTCTGACCAAACACATATTAAAGCTTTTGTCGATGCGTCATATGCACCCAACGTAGACGATTCACCCATTGATATAAATAACTTGGGGAAAGGGTGCTCCACAACTAGCTTCATGATATTCGTTAACGGAGACTTGTTAAATTGGGCGATTCATCGGCAAAACACGGTTGCAACCTCGTCGACTGCAGCCAAACTAATTGCATTGAATGATGCACTAGACGACATATATGTGATCTGGAGACTCACTGAGAGTGTTTTCTCTGTAACCGACCCAGTGCAAGTATACGAAGACAATATATCTGCGTCTTGTATTGCATCTGGGGGAAGCCAGAAATGATCCAGGTCTCTTGCAATCAAATGCTACGCAGTATTGGAAGCCTTCCAAAACAAGCTTATAAGTTTTAATGATATTAGGTCACCTGATCAAGTCGCTGATATACTTACTAAAGCACTTGATCGGAAAACCTTCCAAAATATCGTTATGAGAATACTCCGGACAAGTCAACTTTTCGGCCAATAGTCTTAATTGACATAACCCTCAAAATTTTTTGATATTTGGTTTTGGACTGTGGATGGGCGTCGGTCTTTTAGCGCCTATTGTAAACCGAGCAGTCCATATGTTGTTTCACACTTCACATCATAATGTTCAATAGGTTCCCCGTCGCTACTCTACCTCTCTTATTGGTATCAGCATTCCCCAATATATACAATTGATTCCCACAATAGCATATTTATATAAAAACCCCACACGATTAATTATAAGGACATATACATATATAATAATATTATTTCTCTACAGCTGACAATGAGGAGATATTGATCTCTCCGACCTGCCATTTTTATTTATATATTTTAAATCAAAATCACACAATACTTATAAGACGTGACACAATAGCAGAGGGTTAAATGTAGACCTCATGTTAATAATTACACGATATATTTAAGATAGAACACTTGGCACATACATCCACACACATTTTAATTGTACATCATAATACTAGTCAACGACATATTTTTTTTACCATTTTTATATATATATATAGCAATTTTATATGACACCTATATGTAATAATTTTGACTGCTATTGCTTATTTAAATATTTTTTTTGTTTATATGTTTTGTTTCTTTTTAATAATACATACAATGTGTGACACATTTTTTACTTATATGTTCGTTTGTCCGTTTTGAATCGCAGGGGCGTGTTGGGATAAGATTCCCTCACTACCTCACAAACACGGGACATCACATTGACTAACACTGTATGTAACATACTATTACATTTATCCCTTTTACATGTGGCGACACTGATCGCCAATATAGTATTCTTACCACCACTGCTCGACGGAGAATGTTCTCCATTCGTCAGTCGTTGTACTAACGTCGATAATAAACATTTTCAAGATGGAAGTCCGTACTTATCTTTTCTCTGTAAAGTGATCAAACCTCACCTCAATACTTTTAATCAAACAAAACTAGAATGAGATTACTCATATTAATTTCTTGCTTTTTATTCCTTTTAGTCACGATCTCAGTTAAAGTCCAATACTTCATTTTGTTGAATATTTTTATATTGTTATTATGTTGTTGAAGTTTGTGTAATAAAACAAATTATTTTTAATGTTCAATATTTTCGTTCCTTAATTCGTTTTCTTCAAAGTTCGTTCGAAAAACTGATTCGCATCTTCGGCCAAGAAAACTTAATCATCAGATAGGTCTGAGATTAAAGTTTTTCACTTCATTGATAAATGGCAATGATCAGACGTTGATGTAGTGAGATCAATAATAAAGAGAGCGTGGTTGTGTTCGCGCTCGTCGCCATTGACCATATGACGTTGTTCGTAATTCTCTCTAACAAACCTTTTGTCTTGTCTGTGTGTGTAAATTGATAACGTTTGTAATTGGTCTGTTTTACTAACGTCATTGATGTGGTCTGTGACGTCAATGAGATAACGATATTGTTAAGCGATATTGTTATCGTATCATGTGCGACTCCGTCGTTCGCGATACTCGGGGGGAGGAAGTATAAGTCTTTCCCAGTCTACCTTCTGTGTGTAAGTCAATATGGGATTTTGGTTTGTTAATTTTGTTTGTAATTTTTTGTCTGTTATCATTGTTTGTTATGTTTTTATTGAATTGTCTGGTTTGAAAGAAGTTTGCTTGTTTGTTAATATAATACAAAATAAAGAGATATTTCTATAAAATATTATTATTTATTACGTTTGAGGAACAATAACATTTAACAATGAGTTTATATAGTAAAAAAAAGAAGATAATATTTAACAATTATGATATATATAAGTTTGTACAATGGTATAGGAACATACGTTATCACATTGTTTCTTTGATTGACTTGAGGTAATGCTTATCTGCTAGGTATATAATAATGAGATCTGCCTTCGTGTTTTGGAAGGTCTGGTATCACAAGGTCCGTTTCTTTATTTTATAATCTGGAACACTTTGTTTCTTCGTTTATTGCTATGTTACTCGTGTATGGGTAAAGTTGCGATTCTGTAAGGAAATATATAAATGTATTAATTTGAGTATTAGTTGTTTGTTGATAAACACGTCAACTGCATCATTTTTCCTTCTGTGAGGATAAAGGATGGTTGGCTAGTGTTCATTATGTTGGTTAGTTGGTTGTCACCTGCTTCTCCAATCTTTATATTGGTTTCACAGTGGGTCCTTTGGTTGCAAACTTGGTTTGTTTTGTTGAAAGTTTACCCAAAGTAGATTCTCCTAAAGACGTCTGGGCTACGAATTATTTACGATAATTCGTAGTTTGCTCGGAGATTTTGTGGTGTTTGTGTCGCAATATATTTCTGGAGGTTGTTTAGATTGTATGCATTGTTGTGTGGTTTGTTGTTGTAGATTTCGAGCGGTTTGTAGTTCCTCAAATTCGTTATTTAGTTTTGTAATTTGTATAGTAAGATGTTCTTTAATGTCGTATGCTTTTTGGTAGAAGTGAGTGTCTGCGTCTGGTGGTAGGTTGTCTAAGTCTGTTAGTTGAAACTGTAATACACTTAAGAAGATACGTACGTCTGCTGGTTGGTATAGTGCTACGTTGTAGTTGCGAGCTTGTTGAATTTTAGTTTTGGCTCTTGCCATGGAAATTTCTATATATGTTCGTTGAGAGGTTTTATATGTTTGTTGTGTAGTTGGTGTGTTTGTTGTGTATAATGTTTGACGTGGTTGTTGCGATTGTATAATGTTTGGGATGGGTAGTATCCCTTGTGTTAATGGTTGTTTGTTAGTGGCTGTTAATAAAGCTGTTGTGGTTGGTCTGTATCTTGAGGTTTGTGAGGTGTCTGATGATGTTATGTTCGAGTATGTTGGTTGAAGATTGGGGTTTATAATCGTATGTGTGATCGTGGTAGGTAAAGTTATTGTAACCGTGTTTGGTAAATTAATGTTTTTTATTTCTTTGCTTGTGCCCGGTATGTTTGTTGTGTGAGTTGTGGTTTGTTGTGTGGGGGATGGTTGATCTATGAGATGTCTTGTGAGCGGTGATGGATGTTGCCGTGGTTGCTCTTGTAGGAGAAGTGGAGATGGATGAGCGCCTTTGGATTGATTGTCTGGGTCATTTTGCGTGTTTATCCCTTCTGTTGTTTTGGGTTTCTTCTTTCCCATTGCTTGGTCTGTGAAACAGTATTAAATTATATGTTACGTACGAGACTATTATGCGCGTGGAGATGTGGGAATGTTTTAATTTACTTATTCTGATCTCACTTGTTTGTATAAAAGTATGCTAATTATGGTTTAATATATATACTGTTTCTAATTATAAATACTTATTTGTTGTACTTACGTTTGTTTTGTTCTGCGGCGTTTGTTGTGGACATGTGTTTCTTTTGTTTAATGTGTAACACGAGTTTGTGGTAATTAAAATGTAAGTTTGCACTAATAGAAGAAAAAAGACACGACTAACTATAAAAAACAACTTATTTTTACTTCGAGGACCGATATTTGCTGTGCTACCGTGTAGTGAGATCAATAATAAAGAGAGCGTGGTTGTGTTCGTGCTCGTCGCCACTTACCATATGACTTTGTTCGTAATTCTCTCTAACGAACCTTTTGTCTTGTCTGTGTGTGTAAATTGATAACGTTAGTAATTGGTCTGTTTTACTGACATCATTGATGTGGTCTGTGACATCAGTGAGATAACGATATTGATAAACGATATCGTTATCGTATTGTGTGCGACTCCGTCGTTCATGATAGTTGATGGATTTACACAGTGTTGTTCTGCACTCCACCTACACTCGCTTACTAACACTTAACGCAACTACTCTCGATAGCGCGTACTAACAATATTCAGGTTGTGCGAACAAACACGACTTTTTTCATTTGTTCACCCGAGAACGCTGAAACTCATTTTCCACTCAAACTGTAATCTTGTAATGGAGGGAGATCGTTCATCTTCCTCAAACTTGTAAATTGTATTTTAAATCATTGCATTAAAGTATCTCTAACTAACTTGTTCCTTTCCTTAGATTTCAACCCCACTTCATTGTAGGCAGAGCTGCGATTCCTGAACAGTTAGTATAGAGCGATACTTAATCTTTCAATTTAATTTTTTTTCTATAGTATCCAAAAGTTTAAGGAACTATAAGTTTTTATTTTCGTTAAAAGTTAATTTTTTATGAAGTATATTTTAATTCAAGAGTTGTTAACTCAGTGAATTTTTTTTTTTTCGTTTAATTTTTTGAAAAGTTCCTCGAAAATTATTCGAGGTTAATTTGAATTACATTGGCGCCAAAATAATTTAACGCCATTTTAATCATCTTCCGAAAAATACTGGATTGTCTTTTTGCGGTAAGGTTTTTGCCGTGGGATTGCAGATTACTTCGGACCTGGATCGTCTGTTACAGCAAGGTGAATCATAAAAAAGTTCAAAAATCAGTGATTGCTGTTACATCGAACTCAATTATCGTGATCTTCAAACACCATCATCTGTTAAAAATCATCATTGAAATTTCGTCGATCAAGTGCTACTGATTCAACTGATTCGTATGCTGCCAAGACTAAAATTTTCTGAAGACGACCTGAGATTGATCCAAGTACTGACTCACGGGAAAATGCCAATTACTCACGAACTCAACTAGGAAATATTCAACGGAATTCCGCAGATTACGGGTAATGTAATTTTTGATACTTTCAAATTATATATTTCATTTACTATTGCGGAAAACGATGGGATATATTCAGTGATTTTGTGGGATATTGAGCGAAATTAGTTATATAAAAATTTTTTTTCTCTTTGAGAATTTTTTTTCCTTCAATTTCCAAAACGCTTAATTTCAAGAACCCCCTTTAGTTTGGTAAAAATCAAGTGAAATCTCACAGGACGATTAAGCTTAAAAATAAGTTCGAATAAAGCAGGTTACAAATGGTAAGGTTTTGGAAACAAATTGCTAATTGCACATCAAACTGTGAAGGAACAATTAAAATTAAAGAAAAAGATTATAAAAAATTATTAAATACTTTTGAATACGAAAAAATAACAGACGTAAGAATTAACTTAATTGAATTTCCATTCTGGAAAACATTTTCGGGAGAAATAGTTTTAGAAACCTCAGTAAATGTTAGTGGAATAATCCACTATAAAAGAGGTATCAAAGTCGCAAAATTCATAGAAATTTCGAAAAATATTTTCAGTATTCAAGCTTTGGACTCGATAGAATCTTTCAGAATTTTTCTTGAAAATTTTGAGAGAGAAAATCCCCTTTGAAAATACGTAAAATTACGAAAATTAAAAAAATATAATATAATATTAATAAGAAAAATATTTTCATATTTGAACAAATTTCATGTTCTAACAATTTATTGTCACAAAAGAAAAAATCCTTTGTCATATTGGACAAGTTTACTTGTGAAATTTCATGTCACAAAATTCTTTTGTTAAAAATACTAATGCATAAACTTGAAAACTTATTACAATAAAATATTACAGATAGCTTTCAAAAATAATTTTCAATAGATCCTTTGTTATACTTGAACTAAAAATTTATATTGAAAATATGGATAATTTACAATACAGACCATCTTCAAATTCTGCTAAAGCATACTTTAAAAAACAAGAATGTGCAAAAGCATTTATCATGGAACGAATGACATATAATGTATCAAAACAAATTATGGAATGTAAAACAGTAGATCAAATTTTTGAAAAATTAGATATAACTTATGGTTCTAAAACCAAAATAGTCGCAAATATGGGAAAATCAAAATGGACTGCTTTTCGATTTACACCTGGTGGTAATATAAGAGGTTTTTTAAATAAATGGGACATATTAGTACAAGAAGTTAGTGATGCAGGGAAGGAAGTATCTGAAGAAGAGGAATTGGAAAATCTTCAATTGGCATTAGGATACGAGCAAACCATTGCAAAAATGCAATTTGATAATCTCCCTGAAAATAGAAAAAATTTAGAAGTATTCAAACAAATATTAAAAGAAGACGGTGATCAAAAAATGAGAGATAAACAAATTAAATTACAATACCAATCGTCTAACAAAAAATTTGATAATAATGGGAATAAATTTAAAAATAATAATACAAATTATAATATTAATAAAGACAATAGATGGAATAGAAATAATAATTATAGACGAAATAATAACACAAATGGAAATAATAATGGAAATAATAATAATAATAATTACAGAAATAATAATCCAAGAAATGAAAATAATAATCAAAATAATTATAATAAAAACCAAAATAGTAACAGAAATAATCAATCACCTAGAAAAAATAATAAAGAAGAAAGATGTTTCATATGTAACCAAACAGGACATTACAAAAATAAATGCCCTGATTATAAACCTGAAAATAAAGAACAAAATAAAGAAAAACCAAAAAATAAAGATGAAAAAGAAGAAGAAAGACCAATAAAATTATCATACATAGTTAAAAAATACAGTAACAATGAAGACTGGCTTTTAAAAAAATTAATTAAAGATAATACAAAAAATAAAAATTATATACAACTAAAAAAAAAAGTTACTTGATGGGGGGGGGAGGAAGTCCATCTCACATCAAATATAGAAAAATTAATTAATGTAACAAAATTTAAAATTACAGTAAAATTACAGTGTGCACTTAAAGACACGTATTTATATGCTACACATATGGGAAACATGAGAATATTAGTAGAAAATGAAAATAAAATTCAAACAGCAATTGAGTTATTAGAAGTCCATTATGTACCAGATCTGTCATTAGATATTATGTCTGGAATTAAAGTGACAGAATCTGGAATATTACATATGGACCAGGGAAAAGAAAAAATACAAACATATTTCACAGAAACAGGAGATATTCTATTTACATCTTATAAAATTGATGGTGTCTTTCTAGTAAAATATGATTACATAAATATACCAAAAAAATGTATGCCCGTCACTCAAAATCAAGATGATGACAAATGGGATTCCTTTTCTGTCGAATTAGAAATAAAAGAAGAGGAAGAAGAACCCATTAATAATAATAATAATTTAGAAGAGAATAATGAAAATAATAATATTACAACAGAAAATAATAATAATGAGGATAAAAGTAATAATAAAAAAAATAATAATAATAATAATATTTCAGATAATTCGTTAGAAATAATCCAAAATAATACAAATAATCATAAAAAAATGATTTGGCATAGACGATTAGGTCATTTAAATGGAAAATATATGAGATATCTACATAAAGTTACAGTGGGAATTCCAAAAACAATTAATTTTAAAGATGATGATTTCATCAATTGCGAAATTTGTAAAATAGCCAATAGCCAACGTCTAGGTCATAATAATGTTAGAAATAAACCCCAAAGGAGACTAGAAATTATATCTTCCGATATCATGGGACCATTCACACCCACAATAACTAACCAAAAATATATATTAACATTCATTGACAACTATAGCAAATACACCTTCGTGATACCAATATCGAATAAAAGTCAAGTATTTACAGAATTTAAAAATATTTTTCACTCAATGAAAAACAAATTCCCCGGAACACCAATAAGTCAAATAAGATGCGATAATGCGAAGGAATATACGGATCAAAAATTAGTAAAATTTTGTGAAGAAAATGGAGTACAAATAGAAAATGTAGTTCCTTACTCGCCAGAATTAAATGGAATTGCTGAACGTCAAAATCAAACCTTGATGAAAAGAGTAAGAAGTTTACTAATTGATGGTTATCTAGATATTAAGTATTGGGCACATGCAATAGCTACAGCTGCATATTTAATAAATAGATCACCAGCAAGAGTAAATTAAGAATACAAAACTCCATACGAAATTTTTTTTTGGCAAAAAACCTAATTTGGATAATTTAAAAATTTTTGGATCATTAGTTTATAGACATATTCCACTGGAAGTTCGACAGCAGAATGCGACTAAATCTAAAAATAAAAATGAACAAAGAATAGACCCAAAATTTGCACCAATGGGAGAAAGGGAATACTCATGGGATATACCACTACGGGATATTGCATTAGAAATCCCTTTTCAAATAAATTCAATATATCTTGTGATGCTAAATTTGACGAAAATAAAAATATATCAAATTTAAAAAATTGTGAACAAGAACTGGTACTCAAACCAGCAAATTTTATAAAAAATTTAGTCAACATAAACACTTTCAACATCACAAAAACTATAGATAATAGGTGGATTGAAGATTGTATACCAACATGCTATAAAGATGTCAAAAATAACCCATTTAGAAAAGAATGGATGAAAGCTATTGAGGATGAATTTATTTCCCTGGGGGAAATGGATGTGTGGGAAGAAGTAGATTACGACAAATCCTTAAAAACAATAGATACAAGATGGGTTTTTGTAACAAAAACAAACAATGAAGGATACCACCAACCAAAAGCAAGACTAGTTGCTAGGGGCTTCAAGGATAGAACCAAATATGAGTTAGGACAAATATTCGCCCCCGTTATTCCAATTTGGTTAGTAAGATGGTTCCTATCGATAGTCAATAAATATGATCTAGAAATGGTTCAATACGATGTAAAAACGGCGTATCTGAATTCCCCTGCAATAGTCCCTATATACTTAAAACCCCCAGAAGGTTTATTAATGGAAAGTAATAAATTATTGAGACTTAAAAAATCTATTTATAGCCTAAAAACATCGTCTAAATCATGGTATAATTTAATAAATGAATATATTTTAAAAATGAATTTTGAAAGATCCAAAACATACAAATGTTCATACTTTAAAAAATCAAATGAAAAAATAATTTTTATGATCACATACGTTGACGACATATTAATAGCATCAAATACCCCCGAATGGATTAAAAATGTAAATGATTCTTTTCAAAAAAGATTTTCCATGAAAATAATTGATAACCTGAGATTTTATTTAGGATTCGAGATCATCAGAGATAGGAAAGAAAATACAATGACTTTAATACAATCAAGGTAAATAGAAAAAATATTAAAAAAATATAATCAAAACGAATCAAATTTCATAAATACCCCCATAGAAACATCTTTGAAAATTGAAGAAGATGAAAACTGCACAGATGATACAGAATATCGTTCAATGATTGGAGCCCTGTTATATCTGGCTAGAATAACAAGACCCGATATTTCATTTGCAGTAAATTTTTTCTTGAGATTCCAAACGAAATCAAACTCAAAATTAAAAAATCATGTGAGACGAATATTCAAATATGTAAACACAACATAAGAATTTTCAATTAAATTCACATCGGATAGTAAAGGCATACACTCTTTCATTGATGCATCTTATGCCCCAGATGTAAAAGATCACGAAATTAAAATATCAAATTTAAATTTAGGGAAATCTATATCAGGATTCATAATATATTTAAATGGGGACTTAATTAATTGGAATGTAAGAAGACAAACAATTGTTGCCACAAGCTCAACTGCTGCTGAAATAATTGCAGTGTTCGATGCTTTAGACGATATACAAGTCACTTTTCTTTTACAAAAAGAAATATTCCAAGAAAATGACCCAGTCAGAATTTTCGAAGATAATATATCAGCACTTAGAATAATGTCGGGAGGAGCCCAAAAATGAGCTAGAGCTCTAATGATAAAATGTTATGCCATTACACAATCTGTAGAAGATAAAGAAATTGAATTCAAAACTGTTGGTACGAATTCACAATTAGCTGACATGCTAACTAAAAGTCTTGACAAACAAAAATTCAGAAACCTAGTTGACAAAATATTAACAACATCAAATCTCTCACAATAAAATTTCTCGAATTCATAATAATAATATGGGAAAATCATTTATTTTAAAAGGGGAAAAAATACAAATATTCGAAGTTAATAATATATCAAGTCACAGATCACTGAATATAATAATCTCGTTTTTTGTAGTATAGTACATGAAAATATAATGTTTGAGAAAAGAAAAAATCACATGTTCAAACAAAATTAATAATATATTATATTCTTTAGGCCAAAAAATACTTGTTGAAACAAAATTTATTTTCGTGTAGGTACTCATTGTCATCTCTGCAAATTCAGCTTTTGAATGAACAGAGATTTGAATACAAATCATCGACATGATTTCACACGTTTAGTTGATATTAGTTTATCACATTTTGGAACACCCTTATTCAACAAGTACTAAACAAAATTGAACAAAATTTTTCTCAAAGCATGAAAGATTGAAAAAATATCCGAATCAAAATCCATTACCGCAATATAATGTGTCGATAAATAATTTCGAAAGTACTTCGAAATATATGTTGTAGTCTAGTCATTATTAATTATTAATTTAATTTTATGTAATTTATTTTATTTGTTTTGTTCGGTAAATGAACATAAATGTACAATAATATAGTAATTCAAAATTAATATTCGTTCTCGCGCTAAATCATGTTTGCTCGTTTCGTTGGACTGTGGGGGGATGTTGTTCTGCACTCCACCTACACTCGCTTACTAACACTTAGTGCAACTACTCTCGATAGCGCAAACTAACAATATTCAGGTTGTGTGAACTGTGAAGAAATAGGAATTATCAACTGGTCCAGCCAGACGAAAATGACGAAGAAAGACTTTAGTTGAACAATGACATTGAAAGAAGATCAAACACACATATTACGAACACATAAATAATACACCAAATATTCACTTTCACAAACTTTTATTTTCACACAAGATGGTGAAGATGTTAATTCATCAACGTTTGATGAGCGACAAGAGGCACACAAAATACATTATCACAGTTGGGTTTCAAACATAAAATCACAGATTACAAATAATACTAAAAACAGTGTTACCACAACATATGATATGTGAGAATAATAAGCTAACATATAATATAATTTGCTATCATTCTCACACGCCTCCTCAAATTATAATTATACGAAATGTCAATATAAAACAAATTACTAAATTAGTGACATAAAACTATAAATTGGTCATTACACAAAACTGACAAAAGTCAACAACAACAAAAATTACAACGTGAAAAATATTAACATATATGGTAAACATATACAAAAAGTTACAACAATTTTGACATCTCACAAAACATAACAAATATAGGCCTCGGGCAGCCCTTTGTGAAAACGTCACCCAACTGTCGCGAAGTTGGTACGTACGAATATTTAAAGTCTACATTTACATGATCGCATACAAAATGGTACTTTACATCTACGTGCTTAGACCTGCGAGTATTCCATTTACCCGAATGCAGGAGCGCCAAGCAACTCTGATTATCCTCATAAATCGTGGCCTGGTCTTTAACTTGAATGCAAAAATCAGTTAACAAATATCTAAACCAAATGGATTCAGTAGTGGCGTCGCACATGGCGATGAGCTCACTCTCAGTGCTAGACAACGCTACAGTTGGCTGCTTTTTGCTGGACCAGGACACCAGCGAGCCATAGACAAAGACACAATATCCAGAGATTGACCGTCTTGTAGTCACACAATTACCCCAATCAGCATCAGAATATGTTTCTATAATATTGTTATTATTATTATGTTCATTTGTAAATGTTAGTTTCTTATCTTTTGTGGTTACTAAATATTTAAGAACCCGTAATAAATACCTAAAATGTTCATCAGTAGCATGACTGGAAAACTGGCTAAAATACGATATTGCAAAGCAAATATCAGGCCGTGACCCTAGCATTAGGTACATCAGACATCCCAAGAGCTGCTGGTAGTCGTTATTCAACACACTATCACACGCATGGAGATCCCTGTCCAATTAGAGTTTGGGGTCAGTGCACAATTTTCAACACCAAAAAGCATCGCAACAGTCTCAATGAGACCTCTCTGCTCAATTTACAAATTGCTTTCGTCACGATTGTGATTAATGTTTAATCCTAGGTATTTATTAATTTTCCCCATTTCTTTACATTTAAATCTTTTATTAATTTCCCTTTTAAAATATGTGATTAGTGTTTGATTATTCAAACTTATTGTAACATCATCGACGTATGTGAGTAAATATACTATAGAGTTATTATTTTTATTTGTGAAAATATATAAGCAGTCATCAGCCTTACTTTGTATGAAACCAAGAGAAACAAGGAATTCGTTGAATAATCTGTTCCACACCTTAGGCGACTGCTTCAGACCATAAATCGACCTATTTAATTTTAATACATTATTGTGTTTATTTATCTGTGTTTCTATACCTTCTGGTATCTCAAGATATACATCTTCCAACAGAATACCATTTAGAAAGGCACTACATATGTCTATCTGTTCAATATAAAATTTTAATTTATTACTAACTGCCAACAGTGTCCTAACAGTCGAAAGTTTCGCCACTGGCGCATAAACTTCATCAAAGTTATATCCTTTCTTCTGCTGACACCCTCTGGCAACAAGTCTGGCCTTATACAAGACTTTATTATTATCATATTTTTTATTAAATATCCAGTGACATGTGATGGTGGGAGCGCCCTTTGGATGTTTGGTCACGTGCCAAGTCTGATTGGAATCCAGAGCTTTAATTTCATCTGAAATAGCTTCTTTCCACATCATACTGTCAGGTGCAGCTATCGCCTCCTCAAACGTCAAAGGGATGCCGTCCTCAGCAACATATATACAATTTGCAATGCCATCTTGATCAGTTTCCTCCTGTAGTAAACAATCCAAATTTAGATCCCCATCTACTTCTATATTCTCCAAGTTAGACTCTGTAATTTCATTAAAAATATTATCATCTTTTGTGTACTTATTACAATTATTTCCTATTTTATTTTCGAAGAACTCAACATTTTGTGACAAACGTATTTCTTTTGTATTTGTGTCTAATAATCTATATCCACAGGGTGAATACCCTACCATAACTAATTTCTCACTTTTGTTTTTAAATTTATTAGAATCTTGTTTGAATGACAACATATATGCGTCGCATCCAAACGTCTTTAATTTTGTATAATCATATTTTTCATCAAACCACCTCTCAAAGGGGACAAAGTGCTTATTTGTCGGACATCTATTCACTATATAGACAGAGCACAATATGGCTTCTGACCAATAGATCTTATCAAGACAACTCTCAAATAACATTGTTCTCGCCTTCTCACAAAGTGTCCTGTTCATCCTCTCAGCCTTCCCATTCTGCTGGGGACAGCCACCAACTGTAGGTTCAAAAATTATTCCCTTCTCAGCACAATATGACTGGAAGGTTGTATTTGTGTATTCTGTGCCACGATCACAGCGGAGTCTTTTTACATTATATCCAAATTTATTTGAGACCATTTCGTGATATTCCCTAAATTTTTTGAATGCTTCCGTTTTACTCGTCAGTAGGTACACACAACAAAAATTGGAATAATCATCTATAAACGTCATAAAATATTTCACTCCTTTATATGAAGGAGGATTTATCGGACCACAGAGATCAGTATGCACCAATTCCAGAAGCTTTTTAGTTTTTTGTTCATGCCTCAGGAAAGGTTTGCGTCTCTGTTTCCCCATAACACAGGGTTCGCACAACAATCTGCTGTTGGAGTCAACGTTCGGTATTAAACCTCTGTTTGACAACAACTTAACATCATTAATGTTCAAATGAGCAAGGCGCCTATGCCACACAGTCAGTGGGCTCGATTCATCCTCCAATGTCAGATTGCACGATTGACTTGACATTTTCAAAAAATCAATCGTGTACAAATTTGAGTCCACACTAACCCCAGTGGTTACAATTTTCCCACTGCAGCGTTGGATGACCTCAACTGATTCCTCTCTAAACAGAGTATCAAAACCCAACTTGCTCATTCGTTTCACAGAAAGCAGATTTTGTGGCAGCTCCCGAGAATACCTTACATTCTTTAATTCGATTACAATTCCATTTAACAATTTCAATTTCATCGTACCCACAGATGTGACGGAAAGCGAGACTCCTTTTTTCGCAACACAAATATTATGAGGGTGAATTAATTCGATGTACTCACTGAACAGGTTAATATCATTTATAATATGAATTGTGCATCCACTATCGACAACAAATGTGGTTCGAGGGATTAAATTATTATCTTTATTAATCTCAAAATCATCAACTTTACTATTATTATTATTATTAACTGTGAAACTAAAGCCCAATTCTGAGCATCTGTCATTAACATTATTATTATCGTTACACATTTGTGCAGAATTCCTATTAGAATTACCATTACGATCATCGGATCTACTAAAATTATTATTTTTGTGATTGTGATTGTGATTGTTGTTATTCCTATTCTTAACAAAACAATTACGAGCTATATGCCCAATTTTGTTGCAGAAATGACATTTGATCTTAGACTGACCACTATCATTACTACAATTACGACCATTATTATTAAAATTATTATTCTGTGAACCTAAATTGTGATTATTATTATTAAAATTTTGACCTTCAATATCAGAAGACAAATTGTGAAAATTATTACTACTATTACCCTCGACTAAAACCACGATTATTGTTTCGATTTTGCGACTGGCCACGATTGAAACAATTATTAAAATTACCAGAATTACGACCGACATTGTTATGGTTACCAAAGAACAGATTCTCTTCACCAGCAACAGGTACTGATGAAGGTTTTCAGAGAATTACCTCTAACAGGCGACTTGCTATCCGAAGATAGTTCACGCTGGAAATTGTTCAGCCTCATGAACACTCCATCCCAGGTGACAACTTCTGCATCCTCCAGAAGAACTTTGATCGGACAAAATTCGGCGGGCAGCGATCTCAGCAACACCAGGATAAACTGCTTCACGGTTGTCAGATCTCCCAGTTCGGTCAAACGACAACATCGAGCACGAAAATCAAGAAGATACTTCTGCAATTCAGCACCAAAAACATACCATTTAGCATACAATTCTCCTTGTAAATCCATCAGCGTCTGGTCATTTCCATTGTCAATTAAAGTAGTCAGCACATGAAACATCTCTTTCGCCATCGTGTACGTTTGTATCATCTCCAGGTACTCGTCAGTCACATTATTTGCGATCAGGAACATCGCCTTCGCATTTTCCTTCGACCAAGTATCTCCCCTATTACAAACAGTCTTTAAAGAATCAGTTATTATATTACCCAAAATTCCTTCGCCAACAACAGCTCCATCTGGAACTTCCGGTGGCTGCCCCCAACAAAATGGGAAGGCTGAACGGATGAACAGGACACTATGTGAGAGAGCCAGAACTATGTTGTTTAAGAGTAATCTCAACAAGATTTTTTGGACTGAAGCCATTTTATGTTCGGCGTACATAGTAAATAAGTGTCCTACTAATAAGGACTTTGTGCCTTTTGTGAGGTGGTATAATGAAAAATATGATTATTCAAAGTTAAGGGCCTTTGGATGTGACGCATATATGTTGTCATTTAAACACGATTCGAATAAATTTAAAGCAAAAAGTGAGAAATTAATAATGGTGGGTTATTCTCCATACGAATACAAATTATTGGATATTAAAGCCAAAGAAATACATCTGTTATGTGATGTTGAATTCTCTGAAAATAATTTAGGAAAAATTAGATACATACGTGAGAATGATATTTTTAAGGAAACCACCGAACTTAATTTAGATAATATAGAGGTAGATGGAGACCTAAATTTGGATTGTCTACCAGAGGAGGCGTCTGATGGTGATGGTGTTGCAAATTATATATATACATTTGAGAAGGTGAGTGGTGCATCTGATAGTGGGATGTGGAAGGAGGCTATTTCTGATGAGATAGGTGCTCTGAATTCCTATCAAACTTGGAAGGTGACCAAACATACAAAGGGCGCCCCTACCCTCACATGTTGTTGGCTATTTAACAAAAAATACGATGCAGGTCGAAAGGTTCTCTATAAGGCTAGATTAGTTGCCAGAGGATGTCAGCAGAAGAAAGGCTTCAACTTTAATGAAGTTTATGCACCAGTAGCAAAACTTTCAACTGTTAGAACTCTGTTAGCACTTAGTAATAGGCTCAAATTTTATATGGAGCAAATTGATATCTGTAGCGCTTTCCTGAATGGAACCTTGTCTGAAGATGTATATTTTGAAATACCTGAGGGTGTAGAAACAGATCTTGATAGACCTAATAATTTTTTGAAACTGAATAGGTCAATCTACGGGTTAAAATAATTACCTAAGGTTTGAAACAAATTATTCAACGAATTTCTTGTGTCTCTTGGCTTTATCCAGAGCAAAGCTGATGATTGCTTATATATTTTCAAAAATAAAAATTCTATTGTGTATCAACTCACATATGTTGATGGTGTCATAATAAGTTCGAATAATGAAAATTTAATAACATACTTTAAACAACAAATTAATAAACGTTCTAAATGCAAACACCTTGGTAAAGTCAGTAAGTACTTGGGGCTAAATGTCAACTACAACTGTGAGGACGGGATACTAGAAATCAATCAACAGACACTCATTGAAACTGTGGCAAAATGTTTTGGTGTTGTCGATTGTGCACCTACATATACACCTATCGATCCAAAACTCCAATTGGAGAGAGATCTGAATGCGAGTGACAAAACTTTAAATGATGATTATTAACAGCTTGTAGGGTGTCTCATATACTTAATGCTAGGGTCATGGCCTGATATCTGCTTTGCAATATCATATTTTAGCCAGTTCTCTAGTTGTGCTACAAATGAACATTATAAATATTTACTTAGAGTCCTCAAGTACTTAGTGACTACAAAGAATAAAAAATTAACATATACAAACAAACATTCAAATAAAATCATATTAGAAACTCATTCCGATGCGGATTGGGGCAATTGTATAACCACAAGAAGGTCCAATTTTGGATATTGTGTTTTACTATTTGGCTCACTGGTGTCCTGTTCCAGTAAGAAGCAACCAACTGTAGCGTTATCGAGCACTGAGAGTGAGCTGATCGCTATCTGCGATGCCATTACTGAAACAATTTGATTTAAATATTTGTTGACTGATTTTTGTATCCAAATTAATGGTAAAGTAGCTATTTATGAAGAGAATCAAAGCTGTTTAGCACTATTGCATTCAGCAAAGTGGAATACTAGGAGTTCAAAGCATATAGACGTTAAGTACCATTTTGTGTGTGATTATGTAAATACAGAATTCAAATATTTTTATGTACCAACTATGTAACAGTTGGGTGATGTATTCACAAAGGGCTGCCCAAGGCCTCAATTTAAGAAATTTTTTGAGATGTTAAATTTAATGTAACTTTTTGTATTTGTTTACCATAACTATATGTTGAAACTTTTTATAATTTCTATTGTTGACTGATGTCATTTTGTTTAATGACCAAATTATTGTTTTATGTCATTTCCTGATTATTTTTTAAGTGTCACGTCATATAATTATAATTTGAGGAGGCGTGTCAGAATGATGACAAATTATATTATACGTTAGCTCATTATTCTCACTATATAATTGTTGTGGTAACACTGACCCGATACATATTGTAATCTGTGATGTTTTATATTCGTAATACAATTGTGATAATATATTTTTGTGATGTCATTGTCGCTTGTGAAACGTTGATCAGTCAACATCTCATCCATCTTAAATGGAAAATACTTATTCGTGAATCAAATAATTTGAGTTCTTATTTATGTGTTTGTCAAGTGTTTTTCTAATCATCAACTAGTGCCGTCGTTTATTTAAAGTCAGTTGTCAATATTTATCGTCATTTGGTCCGTTGAAACATCAGTCTTTTCACAGAAGTGGAATGAGATGTATGACATATATATTTATTGTGATGATGATGATGATGATGAGTGGAGATTTTGTATATTATACTTTTTATACTGACAGTGATGATTACCATACACGTTTATATGCATATTTTAATGCATTTATAATTGTTAAGTTTAGCTTTGATACATTATTCATTGTTTTATTGGACTTTGTTTTGTCCAAATCATATTTTCACTTTATATTTTTGTTCATATTGTGACGTCCAAAATAGGGGTTTGATATCACAATTCGAAGTATATCAGTAAGTCTCGATTAATCGTAGAGTCGAGACCACAAGTCAGCTCAAACAGTTAGGCTACCAGCCTACCAGTGAAAGCTCCCGAGGCTTACAAAGTATGTCGGGCCATTTTGAGTAACTGAAATGAATAAGTTGGCCGACCCATTATCACAGTTCACGTTTTTATTACAGTTAAAAAAGGGTTACTTACAATACGGTAACAATTATCAGGTCATGCAGGTATCATAAATTGTATCGCCTCATGGCCATTGATGTCCGGTGAACCAACAGATTCCAGTTAGGTATTCGTCGTCGGAATCGAGAAAATAGTATTACAGATTATATAGTTTCTACTAACAGTGTTCACATTCGTACAGTTTTGGTGAAAACAACTTGAAAAAAGGTGACTTGATGTCGTATTAAAAGCTGTAGTATGTGTGAATAATATTTTGTATTCACGATAAACGGAACTTATCACGTAAAGAACGAGACCAATTGCACACAGTTCAACCAAATTTGCAAACAGCCAGAAAAGATAAGGTTCTGGTTCACCGACGACCAAATGTCAGAAACATACACATCACCACACTGCAAAATAGCAATCGGTCGACGCGTCCCCACCATTCTGCAGAATGGGAATATACCTCAGCAGGGAATCGATGCACCTCCCGCGGAAACCTATGGACAGTACAATCCCTTTCCCCATTGTAAATACAATAACAGTCGCAGTTTGGTGGTAATGTGAAGGGAAGGCCACTGGTAATCAGATATCACAATATATAATTTGAAGAGGCCTGTGAGAATATGCTCCTCACATTCTCGCTCATACTCGGTATATTTAACTGTGATGCAGTTGTTACTTGTGACATCATCATACATAGCTGTAATTGTATATTTGATCTTGACTGTCAGTCAGT
>WOFM01000281.1:244243-449447 GCA_011428145.1 Ericerus pela
GCCATTGTCGCCCCCAAAGTGGCATACCATAGACCACCCTCCCCATCTGCTTGAAAGATCCCACCACCTATGTAATAAGTGAACTTAAAATCTGAACTCATTTTGATAAAAAATTGTCTAATCTTAAATAATTATTTTGAAAAACATTTAAAAAAAAAGAGAATTTAATAAACCATTCTTGGAAAAAAATAAAAAATAAAAAAAGTTTTATAAAACTTTAACCTTAGTGAGATTGGAAACTGGCATTACCTATTCTTAGAGCAGCACCTCCACCATACAGCCATTGTAATGTAAGAATGCCAAAGAATATTACTATACCATTTGACTATTAATTTTCCCAAAATATTTCTTCCACAGAAAAGTGTATATTTACCGGCACCTTTTAGTATATAATTATTGTTGTAACGGAAATCCCACCTTCACTCATTCTTCATCATCATCATCACGATCATTATATATATATGTCATACGTACACTCTCGTCGCGAAGTGCTTTCCCCCTACTACTTTCGATCGTACATTGCTGTTGCTTCGCCATTTCATATTTCATTTTATAATGTATTATTCATTCGTGCAATAAACTTCAAATTCAACACAAGTCTCAAGTTCTTTCGATCCTCGTTCTATGCGCCTCACATCATGGTAGCCATCGCTGCGGTAGAACTATGAGGAGAGACTTTAAAATTTAACAAATGAAATAATTTTTTGATTTTATTTACTGTTGCGCGAAGATCTTTCTATGTTTTCTGTTGAGTAATATATGAAGAATTAATTGTTTTTTTTTTCTTCTCGAGAAATTTAAACTCGAAATTTAATTTATTGTTGATTTTTTGAAAAAATTCAAAATTGAATTATAAATCTGAAGCTGAAGTTCCCGACTTAATAACGGCCGAACCTGGAAGTCATCGAACGCTAAAACCAAGAAGGACCGCCAAAGAGATCGAAGGAACAGCCCAAGGAAACCTGCTCCCGTCGTTGAGGACTCATCGCAGATCCAAAAATCGAGGACCCCAATTTTTCGGCCAACTCCAAACCAAATTTAAGCAGGTAGTACAACGGTATACAGCAAATTGCAGAAAACTGGATTATTCGTCAGCGCAACAGAAGAAAGTAAAGTAAAATAATTTTTTTTTTCATTTTTTGTAAAGGTAATATTTATTGAAGCTAAGTATTTTTCGTGTTTGCATAATTGTATTTTTTTTTTTGAACTGAGTCTGAAAAAAGAAAATTAAGTAATAATTAAATTTTTATGCCCCCGATAATAAGTTTGTGCGAAGGAAAATTAGGTGAGTATAATATTGAAGAGGAAGAACTAAAAGAATTGATTAATAAATTTGAAGGAGAAAGAGTTATAGATATAAAAATTGAAACTTACGATTTACCATACGTCACATATTTCACAGGAGAAATAGTATTAGAGTCCTTTGTAGTGGATATATCCGGAAGAATAGAAAATATTAGTAGCCTAAAATATATTAAAATTGTAGAATCTTCAGTAAACTATTTTTCAAATAGAATCTATAGTTCAAAAAAATCAAAAGAAAAGTTTATGAATAGATTTTTTAACTAATAAATAACAAAAAGAAACTGGAAGATATCGAAGAAAATAAAATTGAAAGAAACAAAAAAAGAAAATTTAATAAATAAAATTGAAAAAGAAAAAATTGAAAATAAAAAATACACATCTGTTTATAATAAGGAAAATAATTTGTTAGGTTTTGATAAAATAGTAGAAGAAATGGCATCCCCGAACGAAATTAAACCCATCCAAGCCCCATTAGGAAAAGTTTTTAATGGGAAATATTATTTGGATTGGCGTAGAATGATTATATCAGCAATTCGAGGTGCAGGATATTATGACATCTTTGGGGAACACGAATTTTTACAATCGTATATAAATAATATTGATGATTTAAATTTTCGGCCAGATAAAAACATGTTAAATTACTGCAAAATGCAGGATAATGCAAAGGCGTTTATATTAGAAAGAGTATCAAATGACATAACAAAGCAAATACGAGATTGCAATACAGCAATTCTTATGTTAAAAAAATTAGATAATATTTATGGCACGAAAACTTCTGTCACTGCTAATATAGCAAAGGCGAAATGGATGGAATTTAGATTTCAGCCTGGAGGAAATATGAAAGGATTCCTAAAAAAATGGGATGAGCTAGTAACTGACGTAAGAGATAGTGGTAAAGAGGTCACGGAATCAGAGGAACTCGAAAATTTGCAATTAGCCTTATGTTACGAACAAGCAATTGCAAAAATACAATACGAAAATTTACCTTCAAATGAAAAAAATTTAGACAATTTTAAGAGAATATTAAGGGAAGACTCTGATCAGAAATTCAGAGATCAAACTATGAAAAAACAAAATGGTAATAATAACCAAGTCAATAATAATTACAAGAATAATAATAATAATTATAATAGAAATAATTACAGGGGAAGATATAATAACTTTAGAGGTAGAAATAATTATAGAAGAAACGGAAATGGTCGAAATGGTTACACAAATGGTAACAGAAATAATTTTAATGGTAATAATGGAAATTTCAATAATAATGGTAATGGTATCAATAATGAACCAAATCAAAACCAAAATGGTAATTCGAATAGTAATGGGAATAATGGTAATGGAAATTACAGAGGAAATGGTTATAGAGGAAACTCGAATTATAGAGGTAATAATTACAGAGGCAATAATAATAGAGGTAATAATAGAAATTATTACCAAAATAGTCCGAAATGTTATAGATGTGGGCAGTTAGGTCATATAGCACAAAACTGTGGTAATAATAATCAAATAGAAAATAATAATAATAATAGTTCTAATAATAGTCAAGGGAATTATCCCCCAAAAACAAATACACCTCAAGTAAATACGAATAAAAAAGACAATTTGGAACAGCAGGTGAAAATGTCTTGTATGATTAAAAAATTCAACAAAAATAATAATGAATGGTTGTTGAATGAATTGATCAATAATAATAAACATAATAATAATAAAAATTACGATATATTAAATCACAGAGCAATATTAGATGGAGCTGCAGAAGTACATTTGACATCTGACTTAAATAAATTAGTAGATGTTAAAAAATTTGTAACTCCAATCAAATTACAATGTGCAGGTAGAAATACCTTTTTATATGCTACACATACAGGGAGAATGGTGATCAAAGTCGAGAATTTTAACAAAATTCAATCATTGATAGAGTTAAATGATGTTCATTATGTGCCGGATCTAAATCTAGATATTATTTCAGCCATAAAAATTACGAACACAGGTATGATCAATATAGATCAACAGAAGGATATAGCCAATATATACTTTATTGAAAATGCTGAAATAATCATGACAGCAAAAAAAGAAGAGGGAATTTTTTATATATATTATAATATCGAAAATAAAAATAAAAACTCAAATAATACTATAGATAAGAATGAAAATAATATAATATGTGCCCCCGTCACTCAGAATATAGATGATGAATGGGATGATTTTACTGTAGAATTAGAAATTCAGGAGGATGATGTTAATAATGAATCACCTGAGGGGGGTATAGAAGAAGAAATTATGGAACAAAATAATGAAACTGAGGAAATACCTCAAAAAACACAAATCAATAATAATATAAATAAAAAAATAATAATACATAGGAGACTTGGACATTTAAATGCCAGATATCTCCAAAAGTTAAAAACTCTAGCAGTAGGCATTCCCGAAAATATAAATTTTAGGGATGAGGATTTTGTTAATTGCCAAATATGTTGCATTGCTAATAATTCGAGATTGGGACATAATAGTGTTAGAAATAAACCAACTCGAAAATTAGAAATAACATCCTCAGATATTATGGGTCCGTTTACGCCCTCAGTGGCAAACCAAAAATATATATTAACATTTATAGATCATTTCTCCAAATATACGTTTGTCATGCCTATAGTTAGTAAAAGTCAAGTCACAAATGAATTTAAAAATATTATAATATCTATGAAAAACAAATTTCCTGAGTACCCCATCGGGACTATTAGGTGTGATAATGCTAAGGAATATACTGATATTAAAATATTAAATTATTGTAATGAAGTTGGCATAACAATGGATTATGTGGTGCCATATTCTCCGGAATTGAATGGTGTTGCCGAAAGGCAAAATCAAACTTTAATGAGGAGAGTACGGGCCATGTTAATAGATGCCAACCTCGACATAAAATATTGGTCCTATGCTGTAGTAACAGCAGCATATCTAATAAATAGATCCCCCACAAAAGCAAATAAAGAATATAAAACACCCTATGAACTATTTTATGGGACAAAACCAAATCTTAAAAACCTTAAAGTCTTTGGAGCACTGACTTACAGGCATATTCCTGTAGAGGTCAGAAAACAAAATGCCACAAAAGCCAAAGCAAAACAAAAAAATAAAATTGACCCGAAGCTAGCACATAGAGCTGAAAAGAGTATAATGATGGGTTATACAAATACGGGATACTGTCTTAAAGATCCATATAATACAAAATCATATATTTCATGTGATGTTAAGGTAGACGAAACTCAAAATATTAAATCACTATTAATAAATAATAAACCATTAACAATAAAATCGTCAGATTACGAATATGATTTAGGGATAACTAACCCTGTAGTCATGAACATAAATGTCAGATATAATAAAATATATATAGAGGATAATATTCCAAAAAATTATTCTGAAATAGAATCAAACCCGTTTAGAGATGATTGGATTAAAGCAATAAATGACGAATTTAATTCTCTCGATGATATGAATGTGTGGGAAATAATCGACTATGATCGCCAAAAACTTATAGATACAAGGTGGATTTTCACAATTAAATTTGATGAATTTGGAAATCCAAAACCAAAGGCAAGACTTGTAGCAAGAGGTTTTAAGGATAGAACCGAGTACAATATTGCAGAAACCCATGGGCCCGTAGCATCAGTAGGGACAATTAGATCATTACTATCTATAATAAATAAAGAAAAATTGATTATGGTGCAGTATGATGTGAAAACTGCGTACTTAAATTCACCAATTATTAAACCTATTTTTGTAAGGAGACCTGAAGGTGTAAATATCAACACCAATCAAGTATTAGAATTAAAAAAGTCTATTTATGGATTAAAAACATCCAGTAAATCGTGGTACGATCTATTAGACACAAAAGTAAGGGATATGGGCTTTACTAAAACCAAATGTGATAGATGTCTGTACACCATAATTAATGATGATGAAAAAATATATTTTATAACCTATGTAGATGACATTTTAATTGCATCAAACTCACAGTCCTCAATTACAAAAATAAATGAGGAACTACAAAAAGATTTCACAATTACCATAATTAATAATCCAAGATTTTTCGTAGGATTAGAAATAAATAGAAATATAGAACAAAATACAATAATACTTTCCCAATATAAGCATATAGATAAGATGTTGAAGAAGTTTGGAATTTCGGACTTAAAAAACACGAATACCCCAATGGAAACGGGATTAAAAATAGATAAAATTGAAAATGGTTTAGATGACACAGAATATAGATCAATGATAGGTGGATTACTGTATTTAGCAAGACTTACAAGACCAGATATATTGTTTCCTGTAAATTTTTTGTCTCGCTTTCAAAATAATTCAAATAATACTCTGAAAAATTATATAAAAAGAATTTTCAGATATATTAATACCACAAAAAATTATAATATAATATACAAATCGGAAGGGGATGGTATACAGGCCTATATCGATGCCTCATATGCACCCCAAGTCGATGAACATAACATTGATATAAATAATTTAGGAAAAGGAAAGTCCATAACTGGCTTTATGATATTTTCTTATGGAGATTTAGTAGAATGGAATTGTGGCAAACAAACCATTCACGCGTCCTCTAGCACAGCAGCCGAAATAATTGCGGTTTATGACGCATTAGATACCATAAAAGTAATACAACATATGAATTACGAAATTATAGGTGAAAAATTATGTGTAGATATAATGGAAGACAATATTTCAACACAAAAAATATGTTCTGGAGGTAGTCAAAAAAAAATCAAGGGCCTTGATGATAAAGTGTTACTCGATTCTAGAGGCATTTGAGGAAAAAATAATATTTTTTAGAACTGTCAGTTCAGAAAATCAGTTGGCGGATATTTTGACAAAATCCCTAGATTGTTCAAAATTCGAAAATATAGTTGTCAAAATATTAAATGAAACGAACATTTATGCATAATATAATATAAAAATAATAATTCGTTTATTTCAAAGTCATAATATATTTCGAAATTCATCATCATAAAGTACAAGTCGTCCCAAGTCCAAAATATAGGTCGTAACATGAAAATAAATGCTTAAAATTCAACCTTCAATTTACTGCAAAAATGCACTCAACAATACCATTTACCAGAAAATACTTGCAATAGATAAATGCTTCAACTCTCAAAAATATTAACAAAGAAAAAAGCAAGAAAATCGAGCAAGAAAAAACCCTACAATTCGAATAATAAAAACCCTATACACTTTTGAACAACCGTGAGAGAAATACACGCAATATTCCCACACGAAGTAATGAAAAGAAATTTTCCAACAATAAATACAATAAAGATTAAACTCATTACATGACCGCAAATTAAGATAAGTCGAAAACGTTCCTTTATCATATAAAACCTCGTAAGCGCCAGTTCAAATACAATAGCATACTCGAAAGATAAAAGTAGCGATGCAATGGATATTATTCTACAACCTTTTTCATGTCATATATTACAGATAATAACTTTTAAACGTAACGTTTCTGATAAACGATCGTGTGCCTTCTAAAAACCTTTGTTAATTCTTCGTGATTATTTTTTTTCTCTTTCCTTTTTATATATCATATAGACGTAAATGTTCGAGAATATTTTTTGAGCACACTTCCAAATGTATTATGTATTAGTCATCAATGTATACGAAAATTATTGCATGTTACCAATTTTTTTTAATTTTTATTTTTTTTATTCTTTTCTCTCGATAACCATATATTATTATGCATCACATATCAATCTGTTATTGCATGTATTTTACCATTTTTTATATATTTATTTATTTTATTCCTATTTTATTATTTTCGAAGCACAGCAAAGCAAAAATTTTTTTAGAAACGCAAAGTTACCATACCAATACTAAATTAATACGATGTCAATATTTTTTTTCTCGTAAATTTTTTATGCATATTTTTTGTACTTGTATTTTTTTTTGTGTGTGTACTTAATATTTTTTCTTAAATTAATTTATTTTCAGGGAACATGATGAAGAACTTATTCGGTAAAATTTCAGGGGGGTGTTGTAACGGAAATCCCACCTTCACTCATTCTTCATCATCATCATCACGATCATTATATATATATGTCATATGTACACTCTCGTCGCGAAGTGCTTTCCCCCTACTACTTTCGATCGTACATTGCTGTTGCTTCGCCATTTCATATTTCATTTTATAATGTATTATTCATTCGTGCAATAAACTTCAAATTCAACACAAGTCTCAAGTTCTTTCGATCCTCGTTCTATGCGCCTCACATCAATTATTATTTCATATTTGAGAGCTGATTCGTATACATTTTCTAAACGTTGTTACTTTCATACATAGATAGCGCTTTCGGGGAATGAAATGACTTTTTTTACACACGGGTATATCTATATATTATTGGTGTATATAGATATACTCGCGTATAAAAAAAGTCATTTCATTTCCCGAAAACGCTTACTATTGTTGAAAAACGGAACTTGTTGTATCAGCTCTCCAGTCTCCATATGAAGTTGAAATAATATATGCTCAAAGACCGGCACATTTCTATATACGTAGTTACTATCAAACAGATAGCATTTTCACGATTTTTACTCATTTCAGTGAATGAAATTACTCTATTTTACACGTTATTATATCCATATATATGAATGTATAGATATACCTCTTAAAGCGTCTTAAAGTAATTTACTAATTTAATAATTAGTTTCGTTCCCGGAAACACTCATGGTTGAAGAACGAAACTACTACACTCAGCCCTCCTTTATATGCTACTCATAACTCAAGCCTGTTGGTAAAAAGAAGTTCATTGCTCAGGTAAATTTATGAAAATTGGAAAATTGTATGATATGTCCAAATATTACAGTATAATTCCTAAAAAACTCGGAGCAGAGGTAATCGGAATTGATTTGCGCACCGAAAATCGTCCAGAAGGTAGGCCTAAACAAAGTTTATTCTTTTCTCTAAATGTTTAAAATAATATGAGTTATTTCACAATCATTCGCTAGTAATCAAAGAAATCAAAAAGGATGTTACTGCTCATCGATTATTACTCTTCACTAAGCAAGGTGTTGTAAGTGGTGATCGTCACGTCGAAATAAGCAGATGGTTTGGTGATTTGGAATCAACATTTTACAAACATCGCAGAAGCCCTCATCCAGATGTATTTCGCGTGTCCAATGACGAATCGGAGGGTTGTACTGGTAAAGTAACAAAATATATAAAATTCCTTAGCTGGCCTACCTTCATTAGATTCATACTTAATGACGACTCATTTTCTTCATTGCCACTTAGGTGTTGGTCGAACAGGATGGCATATTGATGGCTCTTTCCAAGCAGAACCTTTTGCATACTCTTTGTACCACATGGTGTCAGTACCCAAAACTGGAGCTACAGCGTTTGTTTCTTTGACAGAACTCATAGAGAGATTGGATTCAGCGACGTATTCTAAATGGAATCGGCTATGGATGATTAGTGATCGTCGAAGTGGCCCAGTTCATCCGTTAATTTACAAGCATCCTATCGCGAATAAACCAGTAAGTTTTATCCGTTGTCTTCTTGAAAATTCACTGCTTATTAGCACGGTAACAAAATTTGATTTTTTACTGTTTGCTAGGTATTATGTTTCCATTTAGGAATGACCGATCGATTTATGTGGGATTACCAAAGTGCAAATGAAAGAATTTCCAGCACCGAGGAAACTCGAGAAATACTTGAGGAAATTCATGACGAGATTACGAGGAAAAACCCCGATCTTATCTACAGACATGAAGTAAGTTATTCTTTATGAAAAGGAAAGTTGTAGATAATCATTTTTAGTTAAGTGTGGGTACTGGTTTTAGTGGCAGCCTGGAGAATTTATTATGTCTGATAATTTATCAGTTGGTCACGAAGCAGTGCCTGAAACGCAGCGTTCAAGAAAAGATGTTGGTTTACGAATATTGCATCGAACTACTATAAAAGGGGTTTACAAGCCAACAAAGTGAATTTGAATTCTTCCTTGTTTTGTAGTGATTTTTTAAAAATAAATCATACTCCCAATGAGCTATGCGATCCAATCATCAAAATATTAGAGAACTGGTAAATAATTCGTTTTCTCTTTGTGACGAAAGGTTTCAGAGTTATATTTTCATCAAAAACTAACGAGGTAATATATTCTTCACTGATTTTATGATTTACTGAAAAACTCCGTCATAACAATCAGTTAAAATATTACGGTTAATTGGAAAGACACTAAAGTCTGTTCCAAATAAGAAGTTAATTTTTTTGTAAGACGCATACAAGTTGCCTCTAATAAACGTTGCTGAAGTTAAATTAAATATCGCTATATAGAGGCAAAATGAAAGTTATATAGAAACAAGCATACTTCGTTTCGTGTCTGGTGTGTATCCTAATTTTTTCCTCTCCACTATTACCAATGATGCTCGCAAACTCGGTGTATTGTGGGTAGAAAATTCCCCTCTTATTTTAATCAGACTACAATAATTGCGCAGAATTCAGCTTAGTCAGTTGTTTTTTAAGTAGGTTTTCTTTAAAAAAATCTACTTATTACATTGTGTGCGGTATTAGCTCTCAAGATTGGGGGGGGGGTACGTTTTTTGTTTCATGATCTCAGGAAAATTTTGGCACCAGTAACTCTAATTCATATATATATAATTTCTTATTTTAACGGTACAGGTAGCAATTTTTTTCCGATAATCACGAAATTTGGTACAAAAATTTGTACTAAGCCAAGGACTAAACCTATTGATTTTGGTGCGGATCGGCCGGCGGTACTTCCGGTACGATCATTTTTGTTTTTATTTTGGCTATAAAATGCTCAATTTTCCACTAATAGCCCCGAAATTCGGAATAAATATTTATTTTAATTCATTGTAGTAGGCTACCAATTTTGGCGCGAATCGGCCGAACGGTACTTCCGATACCGCTATTTTTATCTTTATATTGGTCATAAAATGCAGAATTTTAGAACCATTTGTACGAAATTTGAAACAAATATTCATTATAACTTATTTTAGCATACTACCAATTTTAGTGCGGATTGACCGGACGGCTTCTGGTAAAACTTTTTTTTCCTCTTTTTTTTCCAATTTGCATGAACTTTTTTTTTACAAAAATTAACATGTTCATGTTTTTTCTTTTTTTATTTCATAACTTTATTATATTTCTTTGGTTTAATTTGAAATTATTATTTATCATACTCCATGTAATTTTTTATTTCAAGAAATAATGCTTTTAAATTTCACATTGTCTAATATTTTTTCAGCAGCTAACAAATTTCATACAATCATAAGATACCATTAACACATATAAATTTACAGACAATTAATATGACCATCAAAATTCATAACTCTTTTTCTCCAAAACCTTCTTTTCCTAGCGAGGTTTGCTGCGTTAGTTTTTGTTTTTTTAATTGTATTCATAAAAATTCCTTTGGATCAGTTTGTAGTTCAAGTAGGTATTTATTGATAATGTTTATTATTGTTGTTGTTGTTTTTGACGAACTTTTTTGTTTTTTTGCCATCTCTATGGATAAGTATTTATTAACTACGTATATTTGTAAAGATTTTAAAAGTTGACCAATTCTATAAGTATTCTCACCAAATAAACATAATAAATTAACCACGAGTAAATCCATATTTATAATTATGAGCCAATGTTAGAAACGTGTATTTCAACGTAATAAAAAATTCTGAAATTATACAAAATACAATATCACAGGAAATAATTAACAAAATAAAAAAGAAAGCCTTCAGTAACATAAACGGTAAAAAATTAAGTCTTATTCAATACATATGTTTAATCTTAAATTTTCTAATCGAAACAAATCGTCGAGTTCTTAGATACTCAATCCAATATGTTCGATTGAATTTGGTATTCTCAGTGCAATCAAAATAATACCGGTTCACTATAGATAATTCTTATTAAAATTCATACTAACGTGAAGAAAACTATAACTTCCGCTGTGTAGCTAAAATATTGGAATAGTTTTATCATGACACGAATGTTATCATCAGCAGAAATTGTGTAAAATTAGTTTTTAAAAATTGAGCAACAAGAGAAGAATTACATTTCTCTTCCATATAATTTACATGAATACTACCAATATGCTTATTATTATTAAAAGTAACGAAAACAATTCAACGCAAAACTATTAGAATATTGAAAGAATTAAATGATCTACTTCTATGAAATCAAATCGTTTTAAGAATTATGGGGCTTATCTCCACATCAAACGATATTTAATACACGAGTAGGAAAAACGGTCCGAGTATAAACTATGAGTGTTCCGTTTACTTATGATTCACAATTATTGTAAAAAAGAAATGGTCGTTTACTGCACATGTAATTAATTAACGTACAAATTTACGTATCTTCTGGGTTCAAGTTAAAAAATTTTAATAATAGAAAAAAGTAACTAGTTCAATCAGTCGTCAACAATAACTCAATATCACAATAATTACCAACAATTATTAGGAAAAAAAAAACGAAATAAGGAATAAGAAAAAAGATACTCACGAAAGTTTTCGTCCAAATGTAGACAAAAAAAAATTAGTAAGGTCCAGATCTTTTTTTTTGATACCTAGGATTACGCACTGGTCCACCAACGCGGTCGAAGTCTGCATATTCACTTTGACAGTAATTTACGTTCCACTGCGGACATTGTTGCTGAGGACTGAAGACGGGAGGAGCATTATATCTTTGATTATTCATTGGACACTGCCAAAATTTTTGTGGTCGAACATCCATTTGTGGTTGATTGGACGACATCCAATCCCGAGAATAGTCATTATTCCACGTGGGGATTTGTTTTCTTTGCTTGGTAATCGCTACAAACCGGACGAAAAAAAAAAATTAATTGAGAGGATCACAAAAGTAGCGAAAAGCTAAACATCAACTCTGAATTTCGTGAACTGCTGAAACTCTCTTCAAATAAACTTGAGGCTTCTAAATTGAAATTTAATTGTCTAAAATTCAACATAGATCTGAGAGAAAGAGTTTAATAAATAAAATTGATATCTCTTCATTTGTTTTATTTCATTTTACGTATTTTTTATAAATTCTGGTTTCATAGAAATTTAATGATATACTTCTAATTAAAATAGTACTTTTCGCTAGTGGCCCTTAGCTCCAAACGACAGAGGATTGAAATACTTCTACAAATGAACAGAATATTCAACAAGAATATTTACCAAAAAACCCACCATTGTATAATTGAAGCAAAACTTCCTTATGTACCCACTCACAGAACAACTTCTGTGATGATGCTATAGCTCTTAAATGGCCAAATCAAATCTGATGAAAATTTATAGATAAAAATTTGAAATTTAGCCCGATGTCGTGAAGAAGCCCGATTTTATAAATTCGATCTATTAAAAAAAAAAATTTGTTCCTCTACAGAAATTTGAACAGTCTTCTCATGATTAGTTCAGATTCCGAAGTTCGGATAATTATTTTCTCTAAAAAACTGAGTGGTATGTACATCGTCGATTGTGTTTTTTAAGGCACTGAGTTTGAATTTTGAGTTAATTTTTGGATTAAACCACTCATTGGGGCACCTTTACCCCAAAAATGGGTTGCGATAATTTTTCTTGTAAAATTGAGAAATACATCGTCCATTATGTTTTTTGAAGGGGTTAAGTTCAAATTAACAATTCATTTTTGAATTGAACTACTTATTGGACTTCCTGCGATTTAAAAAGTGTTGATTAGGAAAATTATTTACTATTTTATTGTGTGATACATCCTCGGATACATTCATTAAAGGGCAAAGTTTCACTCATAACTTGTGTGATATGGCTCCGGTATACTTTTTTGGGGTGGGGTTATTCTAGGTACCCCACTTCACTTCAGTTATTGTTCTAGGGTTTGCTTGCGACACACGAATCCTACCTAGTATTCTACAACTAGGCGACTGATGGCTACACCATCAGTCTGAGCCCTACTGACGAAAAAAGTAGGTAACTTTTAGTGATTTTTCATAAAAAGCTGTTTAATTTTACAGGTTAGAACTAGAGAAAAAGCAGTTTCTCTGAGTAAAGAATTTCCTTACACAGGTTTCATATATAAGTTTTGAAGAAAAATTCTCTTCTAAAGATATAATCATATTTGAATCATAAATCTGGTTTGTTTTTCATAATTTCCTTCTTTTTAAATAGTTCTATTTGAGATACCAATTTTTTGATTTCTCCTAATTCATACAACTGACACCGAACTTGACTGTCGAGTCGAACTAAGAAAAAATTTTTATTTCATGCTTTTTCATTTCACTTATCTTTACATTAACGTCATTTTTGCCTTAAACCGAATAATTCTTTTGAAGATAACAGAAACAGAAAAAATTTAATGGGATCATTGTGGAATCAGCCTCTATCATTCAGAAAATAGTTGATCAGAATAGAAGCCCAGGGTGAAAAGTGAAGTTAGTTAAAAATTTCATCAAATTGTAAACAAGAAAAAAAACTAGAGAGACAAGCAAAGAGATGGTGAAGACAGATGAAAAAGCTAACAAATTAATGACAGTGAAAACATGAAACAGAGAGAAAAATTTTTTAAATTCTCTTTTTTTTATTGTAGCCTGGATAAAAATATTGTTCGGTGTGACGTACATAATATTAGGTGGTAGTGTAGTGAGATCAAATATAAAAAGAGCGTGTTGAATACACGTTCATCGCCATTAGCCAAATGACGTCGTTCGTTTTTACTCTAACGAACTTGTCCGTGTTGTCTGTGTTTGTGTAAGTTGGTCACGTTTTGATAGGTCTGTTCTACTGACATCATTGAGATATCGATGTTGTCGTACATTATCGATATCAAATCGAGTACGACACCGTCGTTCACGATAGGTAGAGCGACTTAGCCTGTCAAATTTTATAGTAGTTGGAAGTATGAGGCAATAGATCAATTGAGACAATCTAGACTGCAATCTACAGATCCCAGCAATATTGTGATCTAGATCTTGATCTACAGATCAATCTACCAACGTTATCTAGATCGCGATGTAATTTGTTAGATCATTCCTATCTTTTTTATAAGTTCTTAATTTTCTTCCTCTCACCTCTATCTACCACCCAAAAAAACACTTGGAAGCCAGTAGAGGTACAAAAAATACAAAATAAATTTAATTTTTACTCCTCAGTTTAGGAATTCACAAAAACTTCAATAATAAATAATTTAATAATATTATAAACGATCTGATCTAGAAAATTTTCCCGAGGTTGCAAACAGATAGGTGCGGACAAAAATTCGCGCTAACTTGTAAACGAAAGGATGTTCTGGCCAGTACATCAAAAGATTTTCGCAAAGGTGTTACAATCAGTACAAGTTTTCAAGAGCTACAAGCTTCACGTACAAAAAGAATGGACATGAAGTATGAGCAAACATTTGCAAATACTTATCTGTCAAATGTTATAACAACTACCGGTAAAGTTTTGTTAGTGCGTAATTTTCTGTCCTAGAGCCAACTGTACTGCAACGTTCTGGATTAATGGAACTATTTTTGGTAATTCAAGAATTTTTTTAATTGGTTTTTGAATTCCTTGTTTCAACAAGTGTAATTCCGAAGACGATCATTTTCATCATTTTTTCTCGGATTAGGATAGACTGAGAAGTGAATATCATTTCCCAACCCGTTTGCCAGTAACCTCTATTTCATGGCTCTATAAGCAAAGTTGACTTCCTCTGTCCACACCAATCACAATGTTCGCGAACGTCGGCCATTTTGTATGTTTCCTAACATCTGTGATAGTGATCTTAACCCACCTCAAGCAGAGTTAAAATGTTCGAGTTCAAGTTCATTTCACTTTTTACGATGTTCAAGATTAAATATTTAAAGTAGAATCCAATAATGTCTCACTTAAACTTGAGGGAAGAAAAAGGTACTTTACTTGCCAAGGAAATCTGAAGTAATTCTTCGAAAAAATCAACTATCAACACAATTCAGAGACAACTTCAAGTCCATACATCTCTTTATCTTCAACTCAGGACACCGGTTTTATTAAGTATTTTAATTATGAAACTAAGAAATAGGCCTACCCTCCCTCAACTTACCGTTATGGTTAAAATTTCTTCGCTTGAAATGATTAATTTGTCTTTTAGCTCTCGCAATTGGTCGATTTCGAATTTCTTTTTCCCTTTCAGAGGCAACATTACTTTGATCATTAGCTGGTTCGAGAATTCCAGGAAAGGGAGGTAGCTCCACGTCTTGACTAGGTTCACAAAGGCAACCAGATTCTATGATTTTTTTTAATCCAATTCCACGAGAATTACCAGGTAACGGCACATCCCATGATAAAGCTGAAAAAGGATTTCCTCATGAGTCACTGAAAATGTGAGTTTTTTAAAGGATTCAGTTTCAAATACATACCGATATGGGTTAGAAGTAAATTTGAAATAAAGCGTACTGGAAGGGGACCATAATGTATTCCATCTTTTAATCGCCTAAAATGATAAATTAATATTAATGATAAGTAAAAGCTGAAGTTCGTTTGCTAAGAAAACGTTTACCTGTGTATTTGCATACGTAAATGATAATGCGTGTCTAGAACATCATAACCGTGAGAAACGACTAGTTGACGACAGAATAAATTCGCTTCCATGACTTCGAATCGCAACAAATTTTGTAGAAAATCGATCTACAAAGGAATAAGAGAAATTCGCAAGGTAAAGTTCAGAACGCAGCAGTTAGAGCTGTATAAACACAAACATAAAATTACTTGTTTTATTAGCACTTGGCCTTGAAGTACAGTAGATACAGGTAGAGTAGTCATCCAGATAAACAGGGTCTTTTTCGGGATGCATCGATCGAGTAATAACATCAAGCTCTTCATGTTATCTTTATAGGTTTCAACACCAGTTGGTCCCCACCTAATTAAAGAAAAAAAAAAATTTCAAGTTCAATGGAACAATGAAAAATCGGTTTCATTTTCACCACAAAAGTTAGAAATATTGAAGGTATATTCTTTCACTAAATCTTTCATTCAGTTACCGCTTATTTATCTTCGCTTTCTTGATTTTACTACTTTTCTCAATGACATTATTATTTCTCGAAATCTTTTGGTCAAGATGTTTCAAGTTGAACTAAAATCTTTTTTATCTATGCACTGAGCGGGAAAAACACGATTAAGAATTTTAAAATCGTAAGTTTCAGAGATGAAAAAGGATAAAGATTCACAGAGAAAAATAAAAGAAAGATTTTTTCACGAATAGACAGCAAAATTCGATTAAATAACTTGACAAAATGTTTGCAACTAGAGCAGAGCACTAGCAAATAATAACCGACCTACTGATATCCCAAATACAGGAATTCATAATTATCACGTCTGGAGGTTTCATAATGCCATCTTTTATTTTCTGAAAAAATTGTTCAATTTCGTTTGTGTAACATCTCGTGATAAAATGGTACTCGATGTGGACACCATGATTCTAGAAGAATAAAGAATACTATTATTTAATGAGCTAAAAGACTGAGAAATGTAAATCATCATTACGCACCACAAATTCTCGACCCTCAACATACTGCCTTCCTCTGCTCATGCCTGAGAAGGTTATTCTTTTATCGCCTTCGAATGATTCTTCTCCCTGTAATAATTCAATGAAGTATTTTAAGATAATATGGAAAAAATATAATGGGAATTGTTTCACAGATTACTCACTCTCCCACGTAAGGCACGTATATCCAAGATTTGATTTCGATTTATAAGCAATACGAGATCCTTGTAAGTTGCACGCATATCTGACATAAGGAAAACAATGAAATGAATTTGAATCATTATGAAAAATTTTAAAGAAAATCAAATCATAATTTCGGAAAGGATAAACAATTATTTTCACTAAGATATCGAGTACAGTTCATACAGAGAACACAGAAACCTCGATTCTCTAACATATAATTCGATCCAACACGCTTATAATTTTCATAGGTAAAGCAAAGTGGCAGAGATGACAAGAGAGTAAAGAAAGAAAAACGTCTTTCTACATTCCGTCAAACCGCCAAAAATTAAGAATATGCCGAGATCATGATGAAACATTTATTACAGAATATAACTCGAGTATGGTTTAATACTTTACTTGAATCTCCAAGCATGAATATAAATTTATTCTGCAGTAAATTTCTGGCATCTTGATAAGAAAATATATCCGCCATTTGGTCGAATGTAAACGAATATTGATTTAAGATTTTAAATAATGACACCAGAACTAGAATTCGACTGATATTAACCTCACATATTCAATCATAATTAAAACGCGGTTAAACTCCTGTTTCAATTTTTGGCATTTATTTGAAGTAAATAGGACTGGAACAAAGCTTGTAGCTTCAAACTAACGGAATAAGTACTCTGAGAAAATTTTGACATGCCAGAAGGCCGAAACAAAAAATGATTATAACTTGTTCCGTTCGGTGAGTTTCCTCTTAAACTCGAAGTCACAACAGAACAGACTTCCGAATTTTTGATTTTTGATTTCTCGACTAAAGACAGATGCACAGAACAAATGCGTCAACTTTAAGCAATCAAATTGCGCTAACGCTATTGCAATTTTGACATTTTTGTTTAAAATTTTGCACGAATCACGAAATGACTTGTTCAAAACCATTGTATGTTATCAATCAAAGAAATGATTGGTAGAAATAGGAGACTATAACATACAGGCATACCAAACCGGCCATTTTGTTTTGAACAACGATAATTTAAAAAGGCACTGAACTTTGACTATATACGTACTGGACTGCTAATACTGATAAGAATAACACAGAGTCTAATGAACAACCGGTGAAGCTGAGTCAGACACCCGTATCCCTGTTCAAAATGTTAGTTTACTGGTAGGCTCAAAATGTTCCCGACCATTTGGAAAACGTTCTAGGTTATTTATATTTGAAAATTGAAAAATTAGAAGGTATAATTAAAGAAAATGGGAATTTAAAGATTGAAAAAATTGTTGGCATAAATTTAGGCATATCCACCAATAAGAGCTATGCATCAATAAATCAAATTTTAAATTGATTTAACTGAAATTTTTGAACTTCTTAGTTTTATAAAACTACAACATTACCGATTTAATTCGTAATTAAAAGCAATAATTGTGGTAAGAAGAGACCTAGTCAAAGGAAAAGACAATAAGTATTAACAAATTTGATAATGAACTAACATTTTGAACAGGGATACGTTTGTTCGTTTTGAACACAGCTTTTTATCAGTATTAGCAGTCCAGTATGTATATAGTCAAAGGCACTGAACATGCATGGCAACACTCCTCACTTCCTTAGACTATATACATACTGGACTGCTAATACTGATAAGAATAGCTCTGTTTGATAGGACTACACCAACTTACACCAGGCTACACCAGGAGGGCGATTCCACAAATGTAGAAATGTTATGTGACTTTGTGCCAAGTTTTAATTGAATATTTGTGGAATATCCCTACTGGTATAGGTTAATGTAAGTTAGTGTAATCCTATCAAACAGGGCTAATAACACACAGAGTCTAATGAACAACGGGTGAAGTTGAGTCAGACATCCGTATCCCCGTTCAAAATGTTAGTTTACTAGTTTGAAGTTTAGGGCCGGTATTACATTCGTCCGTGACGTCTTGATTACCATTTAACGGCCCGTTAAAGATTTTGACTCGAATTACAATTGTCCATAAGGGTAAAATCGGTTGGTTTTGTTTTGGTTATCTTACCAATCGATATTGGTGAATTACGAGCTGGTTTTATGTCCGTTAAAGTGGTTATTGTGTTTTGTAATGAATTTTATCGGCAAATGATTAATAAAAAATGATCAACTGAAGATATTTTTCTGAATTTACTATTTATTACAAATTTCTATAAATAAATTCTCTCTACAGACTAGAGAAAAATACTGTTGAGACCTCATACAATCATTAAAAAATTACTATACGAAGTAAGTAACTTAATTTTTTATATTCTTCATTCTTTTAATTAATATCAGCGCAATATACGAGTATAAAGAAAAATATATGTTTTTCTCTAAATACATTTAGATTATGGATATTTTGGAGTACATGAATAATACAGCAGATAATGGAATTATTGAAAATGATAGTGATCAAGAAAGAGAATTAGAAGATGATTTTTTTGAACTTGCGGTACTGATAGCTTTCCCGAGACGTGCAAAAGTTATACGTGAACGCCATGACCATTTTCAAGTGTGGAGAGATCATGAATTTCTACAACGTTTTCGTTTGACAAAAATACAGTAAAGTTCATACTTGATATCATAGAAACACGGATTGCATCACCCACTACTAGGTTTGTTGAATTATCTTTGTGATACACGGAATAAGTTATTGAGTTTACCAATTGTGTCTCCAAATATCAGTTTTCTTTTTATTTGCATGTTGGAACGCAAATGCATATTATGCACTAGATTGTTAGTTTAATATCATTAAAACTAAATGAACTTGCCTTGCAGGAATGCTGCAGTTACACCAGACCAGAAATTACTGATGACATTACGTTACTATGCCACTGGATCCTTTATAGCTGTGAGCGGTGACTTTTCGGGAGTACATAAAACAACTGCAGGAAAAATTATTAAACAAGTATCAGAGGCATTAGCCAGTCTTTGTTCAGAGTTCGTTTATTTCCCTTCAAATGAATCTGAATTTTAAAAAATTCAGGCAAGATTTTTTCAACATTGCGAAATTTCCATCCTGTGTTGGAGCATTGGATTGTACACATATTAAAATTAGATCTCCTGGTGGGGAGGATGCTGAAATATTCCGTAATAGAAAACAATATTTCTCTATTAATGTTCAATCGATATGTAATGCCAAGTTACATATACAAGATATTGTTGCCAGATGGCCTGGGAGCACCCATGATGCAAATATTTTTCGTAATTCAACTATTAAACAACGTTTTGATCGGGGGGAATTTAAGGATTATGTTTTAGTTGGTGATAGTGGTTATGCAGTTCAACGTTATATCATTACACCTCTATTAAATCTGCTGACTGCAGTTGAAACACTTTTCAATGAGTCACAAATACATACAAGAAATCCTATTGAAAGATCTTATGGTGTTTGGAAGCGTAGATTTCCAATATTAAGTTTAGGAATAAACGTTAGAGATTTACATTCAGTCCAGGCAATTATCGTGGCAACAGCAGTCCTTCATAATATTGCCAGACAATTTGGAGATTCTGAACCTAAAGTCGCAAATGAATTAGAACATTTGATTGATCTGACTGTTGAACCACCACAAAATATTGTTGCAAATCAAGGGGGAAAGAGATCAGTTCATCGAAAACGGTTTTTAAATTATTTTTCAACTATGATATAAGCTAAGCATCATGATTTTCGTTCTTTTTACATAAGATTTCAACAACTTCCTACAACTCTGACGTATATTTATTTGTCCCAGTATGACGTATTTATTTTAGTTTTTTGCCTTCCTTTTGTAATTGCCCAAGTAGGCATTTTAATAAAAATGAAATAAGTGATATAAAAAATTTCATTTTCGATCTAATTTTGTGGTTTGACAGGTGTATTTCACAAGTAGACAGTATCTGTAGAAAATCATTCCATTACTAAAGAATTTAAGAAAAAGTTGATGTAACAATATTTATTATATTCAAATTTAAAAAAACAAAAACAGCCTTAATTGCCAACAAATCCATGGCAGTAAAATAAAAATAATAGTGGAAATTATGAACGTACTTCAACACAAGTTCAACACATTTGCAAATTAAAGCTACTTACAAAGAGGTAAGATAAGAGCATCTTTTAACAAAATATTTCTTTGTACCTTGATTAACTCCATTTCTAAATCATTTTTTTCCTTTTTTGCTACATGTTCTTCCTTTTGATACTTAATTCGCGCTCGAATCTCTTCATTTAAAAGATCTTCTCTTTCCAATCTCTTCTTCCATAAATCTTTACTAAATTTCAGTTGTTCGCTCTCAAACACACTCTGCTGGTTAGCTACAGCTGACTTCTCTTTAGCCCATAATGTTAATTTGTCTTGCAGAGCTTTCCTTCTTTTTGATTGACCTATAAATATACACAAATGCACTAGGAACGACTGTGTTGTTTAAATATTTATATATTATAAAGGTTCGGCCATATCTAATATCTTAATACCATCAGTTTGTACAGTTTCTGTACACAAAACATTCGATTTTGGTTGTTTCAGCATACTGGGTGTATACTTTGCCCAAGATTCTAAAATGTAAATAAAATAAAGTACTTTTGTATTACATTTATAATTATCAAAATAATTAAATTATCTGTATTATTGGAGCATACCTGTTGCTGAAGGAACATTCTTTTTATCATTTTTTTTCAATATGTTATTAGTAGAAATACCCATTAACAAATCCCTCCTCTCCTCCTCCTTTTCATCTTCATGCACAACGTACTCAACACTAGCTGAATTAAGTTCATCTATAATTGAAAATGTTATTAATAACACTATTTTACAACATTATAATAATGAAAAAAAAATATTCCATACAATTTTCTTGGAATGTATCGGACTCATCCAAGTCTTCATGACCAATAGGAACAATATCGACTATTTCTTCATCATTTACCACTAAAAAAAGTCTATTAATACATTGAAATTTGAAAATGAAAACAAAGAGGAACATTAATAATTTACCTGCATCGGAACACCAGCTTTGCTTTTGTACAAATCCCGAACTCCTTCTCCCTAGTTGTGCAAGGAGTCTTTCATCTATCGAATTCAAGACAACAGTTATTGAAGGACCACCACCTGTATCTGTTATAGCAGCTTTATTGGCAGTCAGATTCTTTTGTGCCCTACGCATCATATTCTCAAACTTGCATTTTAAAACACTTGCAGGTCTGAAGCATTTGGTACTGCTGCTCATTTGATTATTAAATTCAGACTCTATTCGTTTCCAATATTCTTTCTTTTTTCTATATATTAAACAGGAAGTAAGAAATCAATTTTTTTTTGTTAAATATAATAATGTAAAATAATAAAATCATATACATTGGGATTGAAGTAAAAATACGTACAGATTATTTGAATGATCAGTGACTTTACATTGTATAACTGCCCAATACTTGATCACCAACGTCACCAATTCTTCCTCTTCTACCAAAGAAAAATTCGGACTTTTACTTTTTTTATTATTATTATTATTATTATTACCAGCCATCGGAAACTTTGTATGCATAAATTAATCATTAAAATTTGTCAGAAAAATTAAAAACTATATAAATATTTTTTAAAGAGAATTTAGGTGAGAAAACAAATGACACTTTTTTGGCTTTTTGCACACAGATACAAAACATTATACAAAATAAACTGTTATCAGTTGGTTATGTAACAAAAAATGTACGGAAGATTGTAATACAAATTTGTGAATTAACGGTCCGTAAGTGATTGAACGGCCCGTTTGGTTACGGTGGGTATTACCAATGAATGTAATACCGGCCCTTAAACTTTCAAGTCGACATCCAGGAACACCTACTATTCATGATAATATGAATTATTAATATCGGTAAAATTAATTACAAATTTCTATGTAAAAATTAGAATTAAACATATTTGTAAAAATATTTCGCAAGTAGATAAAAACATTCGTCATACAGCAACAAAAAATATTATTTTTATGCATCAATAAATCAAATTTTAAATTGATTTAACTGAAATTTTTGAACTTCTGAGTTTTATAAAACTATAACATTAACGATTTAATTCGTAATTAAAAGCAATAATTGTGGTAAGAAGAGACCTAGTCAAAGGAAAAGATATTGAGGTGAGGTCTGATCACTTTACACAGAAAAGATAAGCACGGACTTCCATCTTAGAAAATGTTTATTAACGACGTTAGTACAACGACTGACAAACGGAGAACATTCTCCGTTGAGCAGTGGTGGAAAGAATATTATGTTGGCGATCAGTGTCGCCACATGCAAAACAAATAAGTGTAATAATATGTTACATACAGTGTTAGTCAATGTGATGTTCTGTGTTTGTGAGGTAGTGAGAGAATCGTATCCCAACACCCCCCTCCGATTCAAAATGGACGAACGAACATATAAGTAAAAAATGTGTCACAAATTGTATATATTAAAAAAAATATATAATCAATAAAAAATGAAAATAAGCAATAGCAGTCAAAATTATTACATATAAATGTCATATAAAATTTCTATATATATATAAAAATGGTAAAAAAAATATGTCGTTGACTAGTATTATGATGTACAATTAAAATGTGTGTGGATGTATGTGCCAAGTGTTCTATCTTAAATATATCGTGTAATTATTAACATGAGGTATACATTTAACCTTCTGTTATTGTGTCACGTCTTATAAGTATTGTGTGATTTTAATTTAAAAATAAATATATATAAAAAATGGCAGGTCGGAGAGATCAATATCTCCTCATTGTCAGCTGTGGAGAGATAATATCATTATATATTTGTCCTTATAATTAATCGTGTGGGGTTTTTGTATAAATATGCTATTGTGGGAATCAATTGTATATATTGGGGAATGCTGATGCCAGTAAGAGAGGCAGAGCAGCGACGGGGAACCTATTGAATATTGTGATGTGAATTGTGAAACAACATATGAACCGCTCGGTTTACAATAGGCGCTAAAAGACCGACGCCCATCCGCAGTCCAAAACCAAATATCAAAAATTTTGAGGGTTATGTCAATTAAGACTATTGGCCAAAAAGTTGACTTGTTCGGAGGATTCTCATAACGATATTTTGGTACGTTTTCTGATCAAGTGCTTTTGTTAATATATCAGCGACTTGATCTGATGACCTAATATCATTAAAACTTATTAGTTTCTATTGGAAAGCTTCCAATACTGTGTAACATTTGATCGCTAGGGACCTGGAGTATTTCTGGCCTCCCCCAGATGCAATACGGGACGCAGATATATTGTCCTCGTAGACTTGCACTGGGTCGGTTACTGAGAAAACACTCTCAGTAAGTCTCCAGATCACATATATATCGTCTAGTGCATCATTCAATGCAATTAGTTCGGCTGCAGTTGACGAAGTTGCAACCGTGTTTTGCCAGTGAACGGCCCAATTTAACAAGTCTCCGTTAACGAATATCATGTAGCCAGTTGTGGAGCACCCTTTCTCCAGGTTATTAATATTAATGGGTGAATCGTCTACGTCCGGTGCATACGACGCATCGACAAAAGCTTTAATTTGAGTTTGGTCAGAGTGGAAGACCAGAGAGAAGTCCCTTGTAGTTTTAAGGTATCTAATAATACGGGGGACATAATTTTTAATTTCATTATTGGAGGATGCCTGAAAACGTGACAAACAATTGACGGCGAAGGCAATATCCGGGCGGGTCAGTCTTGCCACATATATCAACTTCCCAATCATAGCCCTATATTCGGTATCATCCAATCCATTTTTTGCCTATTTATCTTTAATCCTGTCTCCATAGGTGTGGAAGATGGATTGCATTCCGGCGTTCCAAATTTCCGTAGAATCTTATCAATATATCTATTTTGTGTTAATATAATTTGTTTCCTAGGGATATCTCGACTTATTTTGAATCCTACAAAGAAAGTTGGATTATATTCTATTTTTAATGTGAAATTTTTATTGAAAATATTTATCAAGTCTTGTGTCCACTTGTCGTGGTTACTAGCCAACAACATGTCATCCACATAGACTATTAAGAGTGCCATTGCACCACTATTATCTTGTTTTATATATAAACATTTATCTATTTTTGATTGAATGAATCCAGCTTGAATTATTGTTGAATTCAGTAGGTCGTACCAACTTTTGGAAGACGTTTTCAGTCCATATATAGACTTTATTAATCTTAGGCAATTGTTTTCGCCTAGTTGGCATCCTTTGGGGTTTGATATAAATATAGGGTATTTTATTTGTGAATTAAGGAAAGCTGTTTTTATATCGAATTGTGTTATATTTAGACAATATTTGTTTGTGATAGATAATATCCATCTTATCAGCCAATATTGGATTACCGGGGCATATGTTTCAGTTAAAGAATACTGGGTAAGATCTTTAAAACCCCTTGCAACCAACCTGGCTTTCAGTATGTGAACACCTTGGATGTCGGGTTTTGTGGTGAAACACCACTTCGTATCCACTAACCTCACATTTCTCTCCCTTGGGACGACTTCCCACACGCCCATATCAGATAATGACTTCAGCTCGTTAGTAATGGCTTGTTGTCATTCTTCCTTAAAAGGGTTGTTTTCGACATCCTCCCATTTTTGAGGGATGTGGTCCTCAATATAATTTTTGTATCTTGATTTAAATGAATTTAAAATTACAGGAGTTTCTATTATATTATTATTGTCCTATATTTTTTCATTATTATTATTTTTATTATCTATTTGTTTTATATTTCTCGTTTCATCGAATCTTACATCGCATGTAATGTGCGATTTGTCTATTAATGGGTCCCTTATACAGTATCCACTATTGGTATACCCTACAAAGATTCCTTTATCGGATCTTTATGTTAATTTCGGGAGTTCACTATTTGATTTTTTTCTTTTATTTTTTATGGCCTGTTGCTGACGGACCTCTATAGGAATATGTCTATGAGCGAGAGACCCAAACACTCTCATATTAGATAAGTCCGGCTTTATGCCGTAAAACATTTCAAAAGGGGTCTTATGGTTTTTGTTGGCCCTAGTTGGGCTTCTGTTTATGACATAAACAGCCATCAGAACAGCCAATGACCAGAAACTGAAATCCAGATCGGAGTCAAACAACATAGCCCTTGTCCTTGCCATGATCCTTTGATTCTGCCTTTTGGCCATCGCATTCAACTCTGGTGAATAAGGAATGACAGGCTCAAGGTTTACGCCATTGTCCTCACAGAATGTTTTCATGTTCGAGTCAAGATACTCCCTGGCATTGTCACATCTTAAAGTGGCTATTGGGTGATCCGGGAATTTCGATTTTAATTTCATGTATAGTTTCTTAAACTCCTCGAAAACCATTGATTTTTTTTCAATAGTGGAGATAAAAGTATATTTTGTGGCATGGTTCACGAATATCGAAACGTACTTTTCACCATATATGCCTGGTGAGAAGGGGCCCATTGTATCTGATGAAACGAGTTCTAGTTTTCTTTCCAGTCTAGTGCTAGTTCTACTGTGTCTAATATCAAATCTGAGATATAATGTACCTTTTCCAATTTTATAGTATTTCCTCATTTTATAGATTTTTGACTCCATGTGTTGCAAACATATGTATTTTTTAACACAATTTGTAATTTTATTGGTTTTTTTAATTTTTTAGATTCATTTAATTTGTGTAATGATGAAACTATGTGTACAAATATACACTTTACTTTTTTTTGTGATATAAAATATCATTTATGGCTATTTATATTTGTGTTGGAAGACATCCATGCCTCTAAATCTGACTCTAAAAACTCCAGCTCTTTATCTAAGTCATTAATTATGTTGTATAAGCCTTCAGTATATAATCTGGACACAACACAAGTTCTCCAAGTTTCATAATTTGTTATTTCATTTAATTTTGCAAAATCCTGATCTGACATTTTAAATTTTTGAATCTGATAAAGTCGATGTGGAAATGAGATATGAACCCAACAATAAAAAAAAATTAAGGTAGATGACACAGCAATACAAAAGAAGTTACCTCAACAATTCTATTCCTATCTATCAAAATTGTAAAAACATGAAAATTAAATGAGATAAAAGTGTCTTGAATTTCAAGTTAGAGTGCCACAACTTGAACAATTATGAATTGGATAATGTAAAAACTTGACTAAATGGCAACTTTTTACAAGGATCCATGAACATAAAACAAGAATTAAATAATTAAAATTGGATCCTGACACCACATTTACCAGAAGACTGTATTTTTAAATAGGTATACATAAGAATAAGAAAATGTCCAAAAAGAATAAAATATTTATATATTACTTTTCTTCCTGTAAACTTTCCCAGTGTATTAATGTTTAAGTACTCAGAAGAAAAACGTCTAGCAATTTGGAGTTTATTCTGAATAAATGATTTTATTGATGTTCTACGTAGCTGGAAGTTGGATTCCAGAATTCTAAGAATGGATGTTTAAGATTTGGATCGTCGTCCTTGAATTGTTGTCTCGATTATTGATCACTGGTATCACAAATGATGAACTAGGATTCGAACGTTGATATCTCAATATGGCATGTGGTTTGACTCAAAACATTTATAAGAAATTTCATTAACAAGAATATATTTCAGATTCAGTATGATCTCTACAATTACCTATGACTTTACTTTAAAATAATTTCCTTGCTATTTACCATTTCAACTAATTATGCCAACAATTAACATTTAACTTTTAATCTGATGCAATTCACACTTACGTTTGTTTTTTTGTTATTCTTGCTCAGCTGCCATATACAGGTTTTACCGGATCTTCACATAAAATCAGCTATTAAATAAAACAAGTGTGTTGAATGGAAGATCAGTGTATATTGAGAGAAGAAATATTGAACATATATAATCAACTGAGTGTTATATGTCACATAACATAAAAAGCCAACTCTTGATACATAAGGTCTACTTTCAGTCATTACGTTGCAGATAATAAACTAGTGTTGCTTATCACAAGACATGGGTAGTATTACTAAGGCTTCGAATCGTATGGGCATGCTAATGTCGCGTTCTTGATCCTAAGTGAGTTATCAGTTGTGATAAGTTTTTGTACAAATTATGGCAATTGAAGTAGAAGTGAGGTACAAATCTGACAAAGTTTTTCTATTAATTAAGAATTTTCATCTATTTCTGTACCTACACGAAAATAAATTTTGTTTCAACTAGTATTTTTTGGCCTAAAGAATATAATATATTATTAATTTTGTTTGAACATGTGATTTTTTCTTTTCTCGAACATTATATTTTCATGTACTATACTACAAAAAACGAGATTATTATATTCAGCGATCTGTGATTTGATATATTATTAACTTCGAATATTTGTATTTCTTCCCCTTTTAAAATAAATGATTTTCCCATATAATTATTATGAATTTGAGAAATTTTATTGTGAGAGATTTGATGTTGTTAATATTTTGTCAACTAGGTTTCTGAATTTTTGTTTGTCAAGATTTTTAGTTAGCATGTCAGCTAATTGTGAATTCGTACCAACAGTTTTGAATTCAATTTCTTTATCTTCTACAGATTGTGTAATGGCATAACATTTTATCATTAGAGCTCTAGCTCGTTTTTGGGCTCCTCCCGACATTATTCTAAGTGCTGATATATTATCTTCAAAAATTCTGACTGGGTCATTTTCTTGGAATATTTCTTTTTGTAAAAGAAAAGTGACTTGTATATCGTCTAAAGCATCGAACACTGCAATTATTTCAGCAGCAGTTGAGCTTGTGGCAACAATTGTTTGTCTTCTTACATTCCAATTAATTAAGTCCCCATTTAAATATATTAAGAATCCTGATATAGATTTCCCTAAATTTAAATTTGATATTTTAATTTCGTGATCTTTTACATCTGGGGCATAAGATGCATCAACGAAAGAGTGTATGCCTTTACTATCCGATGTGAATTTAATTGAAAATTCTTTTGTTGTGTTTACATATTTGAATATTCGTCTCACATGATTTTTTAATTTTGAGTTTGATTTCGTTTGGAATCTCGAGAAAAAATTTACTGCAAATGAAATATTGGGTCTTGTTATTCTAGCCAGATATAACAGGGCTCCAATCATTGAACAATATTCTGTATCATCTGTGCAGTTTTCATCTTCTTCAATTTTCAAAGATGTTTCTATGGGGGTATTTATGAAATTTGATTCGTTTTGATTATATTTTTTTAACATTTTTTCTATATACCTTGATTGTATTAAAGTTATTGTATTTTCTTTCCTATCTCTGATGATCTCGAATCCTAAATAAAATCTCAGGTTATCAATTATTTTCATGGTAAATCTTTTTTGAAAAGAATCATTTACATTTTTAATCCATTCGGGGGTATTTGACGCTATTAATATGTCGTCAATGTATGTGATCATAAAAATTATTTTTTCATTTGATTTTTTAAAGTATAAACATTTGTCTGATTCGGATCTTTCAAAATTCATTTTTAAAATATATTCATTTATTAAATTATACCATGATTTAGACAATGTTTTTAGGCTATAAATAGATTTTTTAAGTCTCAATAATTTATTACTTTCCATTAATAAACCTTCTGGGAGTTTTAAGTATATAGGGACTATTGCAGGGGAATTCAGATACGCCGTTTTTACCCATTTCTAGATCATATTTATTGACTATCGATAGGAACCATCTTACTAACCAAATTGGAATAACAAGGGCGAATATTTGTCCTAACTCATATTCGGTTCTATCCTTGAAGCCCCTAGCAACTAGTCTTGCTTTTGGTTGGTGGTATCCTTCATTGTTTGTTTTTGTTACAAAAACCCATCTTGTATCTATTGTTTTTAAGGATTTGTCGTAATCTACTTCTTCCCACACGTCCATTTCCCCAGGGAAATAAATTCATCCTCAATAGCTTTCATCCATTCTATTTTTTAAATTTGATATATTTTTATTTTCGTCAAATTTAGCATCACAAGATATATTGAATTTATTTGAAAAGGGATTTCTAATGCAATATCGCGTAGTGGTATATCCCATGAGTATTCCCTTTTCTCCCATTGGTGCAAATTTTGGGTCTATTCTTTGTTCATTTTTATTTTTAGATTTAGTCGCATTCTGCTGTCGAACTTCCAGTGGAATATGTCTATAAACTAATGATTCAAAAATTTTTAAATTATCAAAATTAGGTTTTTTGTCAACAAAAATTTCGTATGGAGTTTTGTATTCTGAATTTACTCTTGTTGGTGATCTATTTATTAAATATGCAGCTGTAGCTATTGCATGTGCCCAATACTTAATATCTAGATAACCATCAATTAGTAAACTTCTTACTCTTTTCATCAAGGTTTGATTTTGACGTTCAGCAATTCCATTTAATTCTGGCGAGTAAGGAACTACATTTTCTATTTGTACTCCATTTTCTTCACAAAATTTTACTAATTTTTGATCCGTATATTCCTTCGCATTATCGCATCTTATTTGACTTATTGGTGTTCCGGGGAATTTGTTTTTCATTGAGTGAAAAATATTTTTAAATTCTGTAAATACTTGACTTTTATTCGATATTGGTATCACGAAGGTGTATTTGCTATAGTTGTCAATGAATGTTAATATATATTTTTGGTTAGTTATTGTGGGTGTGAATGGTCCCATGATATCGGAAGATATAATTTCTAGTCTCCTTTGGGGTTTATTTCTAACATTATTATGACCTAGACGTTGGCTATTGGCTATTTTACAAATTTCGCAATTGATGAAATCATCATCTTTAAAATTAATTGTTTTTGGAATTCCCACTGTAACTTTATGTAGATATCTCATATATTTTCCGTTTAAATGACCTAATCGTCTATGCCAAATCATTTTTTTATGATTATTTGTATTATTTTGGATTATTTCTAACGAATTATCTGAAATATTATTATTATTATTATTTTTTTTATTATTACTTTTATCCTCATTATTATTATTTTCATTATTCTCTTCTAAATTATTATTATTATTAATGGGTTCTTCTTCCTCTTCTTCTATTTCTAATTCGACAGAAAAGGAATCCCATTTGTCATCATCTTGATTTTGAGTGACGGGCATACATTTTTTTGGTATATTTATGTAATCATATTTTACTAGAAAGACACCATCAATTTTATAAGATGTAAATAGAATGTCTCCTGTTTCTGTGAAATATGTTTGTATTTTTTCTTTTCCCTGGTCCATATGTAATATTCCAGATTCTGTCACTTTAATTCCAGACATAATATCTAATGACAGATCTGGTACATAATGGACTTCTAATAACTAAATTGCTGTTTGAATTTTATTTTCATTTTCTACTAATATTCTCATGTTTCCCATATGTGTAGCATATAAATACGTGTCTTTAAGTGCACACTGTAATTTTACTGGAATTTTAAATTTTGTTACATTAATTAATTTTTCTATATTTGATGTGAGATGGACTTCCACCCTCCCCCCAACAAGTAACTTTTTTTTTTAGTTGTATATAATTTTCATTTTTTGTATTATCTTTAATTAATTTTTTTAAAAGCCAGTCTTCATTGTTGCTGTATTTTTTAACCATGTATGATAATTTTATTGGTCTTTCTTCTTCTTTTTTATCTTTATTTTTTGGTTTTTCTTTAATTTGTTCTTTATTTTCAGGTTTATAATCAGGGCATTTATTTTTGTAATGTCCTGTTTGGTTACATATGAAACATCTTTCTTCTTTATTATTTTTTCTAGGTGATTGATTATTATTTCTGTTACTATTTTGGTTTTTATTATAATTATTTTGATTATTATTTTCATTTCTTGGATTATTATTTCTGTAATTCTTATTATTATTATTTCCATTATTATTTCCATTTGTGTTATTATTTCATCTATAATTATTATTTCTATTCCATCTATTGTCTTTATTATTATTATAATTTGTATTATTATTTTTAAATTTATTCCCATTATTATCAAATTTTTTGTTAGACGATTGGTATTGTAATTTAATTTGTTTATCTCTCATTTTTTGATCACCGTCTTCTTTTAATATTTGTTTGAATATTTCTAAATTTTTTCTATTTTCAGGGAGATTATCAAATTGCATTTTTGCAATGGTTTGCTCGTATCCTAATGCCAATTGAAGATTTTCCAATTCCTCTTCTTCAGATACTTCCTTCCCTGCATCACTAACTTCTTGTACTAATATGTCCCATTTATTTAAAAAACCTCTTATATTACCACCAGGTGTAAATCGAAAAGCAGTCCATTTTGATTTTCCCATATTTGCGACTATTTTGGTTTTAGAATAATAAGTTATATCTAATTTTTCAAAAATTTGATCTACTGTTTTACATTCCCTAATTTGTTTTGATACATTATATGTCATTCGTTCCATGATAAATGCTTTTGCACATTCTTGTTTTTTAAAGTATGCTTTAGCAGAATTTGAAGATGGTCTGTATTGTAAATTATCCATATTTTCAATATAAATTTTTAGTTCAAGGTGTGGTCCAAAAACATCCCAATATCCCAAACCCCTTATTAAAGCTATGATCATATGTTTCCAGTCCAAGTAATATTGACCATCAAATATTTTCCCACTTGGACCTTGTATCGGACGTATGGTTTCATCAGCTGGCATGACATAATGTACTTGAGGGTGTGTACTCCCAGAGTCTGATCCTCCTTGAGGGGATGGATTAGTGGTTCTTTCACTCTCTTGAATTAAAATATACTTCGTAAAAAATTAACTTTTAACGAAAATAAAAGCTTATAGTTCCTTAAACTTATGGATACTATAGCAAAAAAAAATTAAATTGAAAGATTAAGTATCGCTCTGTACTAACTGTTCAGGAATCGCAGCTCTGCCTACCATGAAGTGAGGTTGAAATCCAAGGAAAGGAACAAGTTAATTAGAGATACTTTAATGCAATGATTTAAAATACAATTTACAAGTTTGAGGAAGATGAACGATCTCCCTCCATTACGAGATTACAGTTTGAGTGGGAAATGAGTTTCAGTGTTCTCGGGTGAACGAATGAAAAAAATCGTGTTTGTTCGCACAACCTGAATATTGTTAGTACGCGCTATCGAGAGTAGTTGCGCTAAGTGTTAGTAAGCGAGTGTAGGTGGAGTGCAGAACAACAAATTCTGAAAGGGTTATGTGAAATAAATAGAGGATACAAAATGGAGAATTGCTGTAATTGTAACTATAAAGCTCTAGCATAATAAATTATAACAAGAGTTGGCAGGATTTGTGAAGAAAAATGAGATTTGAATGCTTTTTAGGGGTTAGAAAGTATTGGTGATTCATTATTTGAATCACATTAGGAATCAGAGGATTTTTAATTTGAATAATTTATTTGCAAGCAAAGGGACAACAAATCACATATCCTACTCCTTAATCGAAGTCTTTATTGAATATACAAGTCATTTCACTCGTTGTTTTGTCACCAAAATTTTTGTACCATGTCAATTACTTCCACATTTTGCTGCCACAGCACCCTTTGAGATTGGTATTCCCAGAATTTCCATTTAATTCCGTTGCAATCAATAATATCGAGAACTATTTTAAAAGAATCAATGGGCAAATGAATTAATACTAGAGGCACAATATGCTTCATTTTAAACGATATTCAGTGAAGTCAGCTACTACCCACTCCATTAAACCAATACGCCTAATTTAAATACTTAGGAAAATGCATTTTTACCCAAATTTTAGGTCATAATTTTCTTATTTAATGAGATAGCTACTTTTTCATAGTAAATGTGTGGGTGTGCTAGCCAAAAATAAAACAAATAAAACAAATAAAATAAAAAACAAACCTGGTTGTTGCGAGAGTAATTCAATACTTTTAAATTACCTCAACAAATAAGATAATTTCTGAATATTATCTTTTATTAATATTTCACTTCAATTATTACAAACACTTTAGAATTATACTTATTACTATTTCTTAATACTAGTGAAACCTAATGTCCATAACAACTAGTATGGACCCTAACGTCTCTACTCGACTGTAGGTTTAGGAATGACCATGTCTTCAAAATGAAGATATTACATTACTTTCGTTTCCTTTGTTTCAATCGAAAGATGGCCGACCAAAAAGGTGGTGTGACACAGAACATCCGCCAAATATGATGACACATTATTGTCAGCATATCTGGTGGTGTCTGATCGTGAGAAGCTAGGTGAAATATAGACAGCTATTATTCCGAGAATTAGGAATAATAGTTGTCTATAATTTGTTCGACACGTTTTTGTAGACGAACTGAATCGTCTGCAAAAATGGGATGGAACAAAGGTCCCGGGCAAAAGAAAGCCTGAAGCTCCTGCTTCGTTAAATTTTGTGGTCCTGAAAGTTCATTATTTTAGTTTATTATATCATTAATTCTAGTCATAAAACAATATTATCTTTTCACAAATGTCTCTTAATTTTATGTTGCGGAATTGATTATCACCTAAAAATATAAATTTGTCATTTGAGCATAAAAATTTATTTTTGCAAATGGACTTGATGGATATAATTTGGCATAATCAAATTTGTTATGCTTTTTAATGTTAATTTATTATATTTTATTACACGAATAGACTTAAAATTATGGACTATCAACGATGTATTGCTCCCAATGCCAAATCCTTTATTTGATTGTGTGCATTGATAGCAACACAATTTATTTTTAGGTTCACGTAGACCAATATGGCTACTACGAGTGTTAATAAACTACACCAGCCGATTAGCAGTAGGTGTACAGTGTTTATTGTATCCTAGTATCCTAAATCAGGAATTTTCGTCTTTCTTCGAAATTATGAATCGGAGTTATTGGTGAAATATAAGGTATGTTGTCATGCCATTTATCATTATAAGCAATTGACATGTTAGGGAATTTGAACGATTGATGTAGGTCAAAATCAAGTTCCATAAATTGGTATTTTGTCCAAACTAACGGTAGGTGATGTTCAATGAGGATTTCTTTTTCTGGATTATTTATACAGGGGAATCCTGCTGGGATGATTGTTTCTGCGTTGTTTTCTCCTTGTAGCTGTTGGATTTCTACTATACACGGAACTGTTAGTAGAGTTGCTCCAGGCCATGAGTTGTTGATAGTTATACTGGTGCTTGTTTTTGTTACCGTGTTGACTGATATTAATGGATTTCTAGCATTTGTAATTGCAAATTGGTTCATTTCAATTTGTTTGACTACGATCTCATCATGATTTATCTCGCATTTAAATGTGCATTTCTTTATTATTTCCTCATATTTCATTCCTTGAAATAATGCTCTTGCACAATTGCCTTTATTATTAGTTGTGTGGTCTTGTGGGAGAAAACATAACAAGCTATGTTTGCAACAAAGGTCGATGTCTGTTCCTGTTATAATTCTTATTGATCCATCGAATTTGTTGTGGGATAAGATCAAAGGTTCTTGATCCCAGGAGCAAATTTTGTTGTCATGTGTTCGAAATGCTAATGGAATAAAGTTGTAAAGGTCGTATTTAGCTTGAAAATTTTGAAGTGGGATTTTTATTTCTATCTCTATTTCATTTCCTGTCACATAGCAGTTTACTAATTTTGTTCGGTAATAGGACTGGATTGATTTTTCGTCTAGAACTACTGCAAAATTTGATTTTTCTGCTATTTTCTTGATTTTCAGTAAGTCTTCTTTTAAAGTTGTTTCGTTAACAATTGCCGCTAGTAGATGGTTGTTTTTGCAGGAGAGGAACAAATGGCTAAGTTTAGCATTTTCGGTGACTAAACTAGCGTGAAGAGTTCGAGCTGTGTCAAAGATGAATTCTCTTCTGGCTTCAATAATTATTTCGTTGTTTTGATTTTGGATCGCGTCTTTTAATGCTTGAACGTTTTCTTTTAAAATTTTGGAGTTGTCGAATTCTAATTTTTCGAAATTTTTGATATCTTTTGTGATATTTAATAATTCTGCATGGTTTTCTATCACGGATTCTCGTAGTTTTTCATATTGAGATTTTAAATTTTTCTCATTTTCTATAAAATCGTTGCCTTGAGAGAGAGTCATGACATTGCAGCACCATGTGTCAAAGTCACCAAGAATTTGAAGTCCACGTTTGATTTGTTTTGAAGGTTCTCTGTCGTATTCTTTGATTATTGCTTCGTTTATTAGCTGAATCTCCGTAATTAGGTCTAGGATTTGTAGCATGTTTTTTGATCTCTGTATGCACCATGTATTTTCTCTGGATGTGCAACTTTGCAGTTTATTAATTTCTTCTAGCCATTCTGGTGTTTCTATGTTCTGTCTTCTTGGAATTTTCAGACTATACACTATGGGAATTGTTTTCTCATAGGCCTTGCTGAATTTGTTTAGCTCAAAATAAGCTCCTGACGATGCACTAATTTTCGTTTTTAAGCTTGTGTTCTTCGTTTTGATTGTAAATGTGGTAATTATGATAAAAACGATAACGGATGGTCTGAAATCATTACAAATCACATGAAATTTTGCTGTTAGATGCAGTATTGTATTTGTCGGTATATTATTTAGTTGTTATCATTTTACGCGAGGGAAAAAAAAATTATAAGGTGCGAAAAATGTATATCGATGCACAATTTTTCTCAATTTTTATTTCTTTCTCATAAAAATATACATATGTGCGGAAATTACACCATCTGTGTTAGTGTGGGACTCTGGAATTCGGTTTGCACTACTACCATCAAGGGTAGGTCTTGGGAGATGGCAGACTCCAGTATATTTTGATTGTTCAGCAAGAATTCATCTTGCTTTACAACTCGGATATATATGGAGGTATCGCAGTCTTCTCGGTGTATTCAATCTTTTGGTTCGTCTTGATTTTCTCCGTCCTCGTCCGTTTTTATTAGATTGAAATTGAGTTCCTATTAGTCGTAATTTTTTATTTTAATTTTAATATTAATTTCCTGTTTTCTTTTTATGAAACTTAACAAAGAATTATTTTACGAGTTCAATAAGATGATGAGTTTGGGTACAGATTGTGCAAGGAGGACGTTCTCCAAGATGTTCCGATGTATCCAACTCCGGCTGAATTACATGTGCTACCCAAGTTCATGGTTCCGAATAACGGGATTGTTGAGACTTCCGAGAGTTTCATGCTCATGCAAGTATCTCTCCCTTATGCAGGTTGCTGGTCTCCACACTGTCCATGTCTCTTTAATGGGGTGATTGGTCTTTGGAAGATCTTCAAAGCCCTACACACTTTTCTGTCAGCTGATTAAGGTCCAACAGGAGTAGACCCATATCGAAAGAATTTTCCCGGCGACTCGTTGAATACTTCGTTTGGATCGTGGAGGCACGTGATGCCTCAGAGTTTATGTGAGTGCTGTCTACAATCAATGGTCCAGCTAGCCTCACAGTTCAGCTTCTTCTTCCCAGAGGCAGGCCTCTGTTGTTTGTTTTTCAACACTTGATGTAAACCCTTCGGACATTACCAGATACGCCGTCGGCCTGAATCTCTTGAGTGCCGTTATAATGGCAATGCAGCCTCTAAATTTTGGTGCTAAAGTTCGCTTCGCTATAACCAACACTGCGTATGCCAACACTATCATGGATAGGTCGCAGTTTCAGTATTTGGTCGACTATCTTGTTCACTTTTATCATTGAAAGATTGTGATCAATGATACTCCTCATTTCATTGAGGTTATTCGTGTGTTAGAGCCATCGGAGAAGCTAACTATTTCTCTTGATTGCCGTGTCCTGCGAGGAGCTGATTTGAGGAGTGAACCGAGTGCTGGACCGTGCAAAATGATCGTGTCCAATCGGTGTATGTTCCTGGTTCCTCGACATCAGCGATTCAGACGTCGTTCAGTTTCTCCGGAACTTGAACCAGCCGATCATCCTGAGGCAGCGGAGCAAGGCGAGGTCAAGCCAGAGGCTGGAGAGGCCTTTACTCAAGATGCGGAGGAGGATTGGTAGTTGGTGAGTTTTAAAAAAAAATTAATACTTTTTGATGGGAGAAAATATATACGTAAATGGTCCTTACAACATATCTTATCTATAGTTATTACGAATTAAATCACAAGTGTTACAATACAATGATTCGGGTGGCGGTTCAGAGTATTTCTTTACGTATTCCTCTAAACTTAACTCACTCGGTTTCTTAATATCCTGGGGAAAAGGTTGAATGGGTAGAGACAAAGGTTGTGTTATACTTTTCCCTCATCACACCTATTGAACAATTTGCTTTCTTCTAAACGTTGTTTTTGGGTAATTAATTGAATCTTTCGTAAGGTTATTCTTCTTTTTTCTGGGTCTTTTAATTCGAATTTCTTTCTCCATTCTGAACAATACTTTCCTTTTAATAAAGCTTCGTCAGTAAATGTCACTTTTTTACTGTTTTCATTTTTATTACCAGATTTCTTTAATATTCCTTTTTGTGGTCTTCCTCTCGGACGTTTGACAATGATTTTAATTTCGTCCTCTGATTCGTTTTCTTTTGAGCTCTTTCCTTCTTTGGTCTACCTCTTTTTCTTTTTGGATTAGGCTCGAGAATGTTTTCTTCATTTCCCTAATTATCGGATGTAGTATCTTCAATATTTGATGGTAATTTAGCATTACAACGGGCATTATACGGTGTAAGTCTTCTTATATGCACTGTGTCGTCTGTACTATTTCCATCATCGGAGGTTATGCGAACAATATAGTTTAAATCTGAAACTTTTCTTACTATTCTATATGGTCCCAAAAATTTTGGTTTGCTTTTTCCATAATTTATTGGTGTTTTAAGAGAACTAAATCATTAATTTTATAAGAGATTTCTTTTCTTCCTTTATTATAGCATTCTGAATATTTGATTGCATTCTCTTTATCAAAGCTCGGGATTGTTTTTCAAATTTTATCTGCTTCACTTATCTGTTCTTCTCTGGTTTTGCTGATAAGTGGTGATGGAATATTTAAATTTATAAGGGGTTCTCCTTTATAACTGTGCATGAGATAAAATGGATTGTGATTATTTAATCCTTCGATAGGTGTCAGATTATAGGTCAAGGCTACATTATGCACGTGGTCTGGCCATTCTTCGCTATCGGTACTCTCGTATTTTGCTAATATTTTTTTTATCATTCCGTTCATTTTCTCTACTTGTCCTTGAGTTTGCGGTGAATATGATGTAGAGTAGAATATTTTAATACCGTTATTTTTACAATAATTTTGTACGTGTTTGTTCAAAAAATGAGTTCCATTATCGCACGTGATCCATAATGATGTACTATTTCTTTCAAAAATTTAATTACTGAATATGCGTTTGGTTGGTTTACTGCTTTGGTCCAACAATATTTTGTTGCTTTGTCTATTCCCACTATGACAAATTTCTTTTCATTGTTTGTGTTAAATTTTCCGATGAAATCAATTTGGATATGTGCAAGTGGTATGCATTCTTCAGGATTAATTGGTTTCAAGTATCCGTATTTTTGGTTAATGTTTTTATTAATTTGGCACTGATGGCACAAACGTACATGCTTCGAGACTATTTTAGGCATTTGCGTAAAGTAGTATCGAGCACGTGTTTTGGCAAGAGTTTTACGAATTCCAAAATGTCCTCCCCCACTTTGACTCTCATGACATATGTTTAGCACCTGAGGTATGAGGGAGTCAGGAATTACTGGTACGGCATAGTGATATACGGAGTGATCATTATTTTTCCATAAAATTCCATTTTCATCAAGGAAAAATGGATTTAGGTTGCGTGATCTTCTGATTTTTAAATTTTTTCTTAACTCTTTTTCGTTGCCACCTTCTAAAATTCCCCAATATTTATCTTCACGTTGTAAATCCCATAAATTGTGGATTTTTTGATCTGTTATATTAATTGGGTTTTCTATTTCTGAATTTTCTGAAAGTTTGGAAAGTTGAGAATTTGTAGACGCATCGGAGTTTCCAGATCTTTCCGAAATATCGGATAGGATGAAACTTCGATCATCTTCCAAATTGTCACTTTCCACATCTACTTCTTTTTCTTTCTTTTTCATACTACGTGTTATTGCTTTGATTTTTTTCTCTTGTTTGATAATATTTGGAGGATCAGGTGTTCCTTCTGATATTATGAATTGACCGTTTCGGAATTCTGCATAATTGTCCTCTTCTTCTTTTTCTAGACGGGATAGATAGTCAGCAATTTTATTATTTTCACCTTTAATGTGTCTGATTTTAAATGTGAATTCTCCTAATTTCGAAATTAACCTATTTAGTCTTGCGTTTGGTTTTTTCATTCGACTTTGGTATGTTAAAGGTTCATGATCCGTAAAAATATTAAATTCTTTGTAGACTAAGAATTCTCTGAAGTATTCACAAGTTTCAGTGATAGCCAACATCTCTAAATCAAAAGAACATAAATGTTGATTCTTAGGAATTTTCTTCGAGAAATATCCTATAGGGTGTGGTTTTTTGTTTTTCTGTCTACTTGCATTATTACTGCTCCTACGGCTGTTTTTGATGCGTCTACTTCGATGTATGTTTCAGCATCAGGATCGTAGATTGTAAGAATTGGATCTGACGTAATCAATTCTTTAATTTTGTCGAAGGCTTTTTGTGCTTCGTCATTCCATGCTATTTTATTATTCGCTTTAACATTTTCTTTTCTTGTTAAGTCTATTAATGGTGCTGTAATTTGCGAAAAAATCTTTATCATTTTCCGATAATAATTCGCTGAACCAATAAATCTTCGTAGTTGATGTAATGTTTTTGGTGGCTGAGCTTCACTAATTGGTTTAATGTTTTTATCTAACGGTTCTAATTTATTATATGAAATTTTATGTCCTAAATATTCGATACTTTCATTGAAGAAGCTACTTTTACTGGTTTTAATTAGTAAACCTGCTTCGACTAGTACTTTAAGGACTTCTCCTAGGTTTTCTAGTGTTTCTTCAAATGTTTCGCCAAAAACACAAATATCATCTAGATAGACCAAAACTTTGTCTTCTAGGATATGGTTAAATAAGTCAGTCATGGTTTTTTGAAAAATGCTGGGGCTCGCGCTTAATCCCATCGGAATGGAGTTAAATACGTAACTTACTCCTCCAACATTTATTCCTGTTACCGCTTTTGATTCTTCATCAAGAGGAATTTGGTAATATCCCTGATTAAGGTCAATTTCTACAAAGTATTTTTTATCGGGTAACGCATCCCAAATTTCAGGGAGACGAGGTACTCTACTTGTATCTTTTTTTACTATTTCATTTACACCTCTATAATCTACTAATAATCTATAAACTCCGTTTGATTTCTTCTTAACAAATACTGGGCTCTCATATCTAGAGCTTGCTCTCTTAATAATACCACATTCTTCAAATTCTTTAATTTTCTTTCTAATTTCTCTTTTTTCAAAAATTCCCATATAGTAATTTCTACGTTGAATTGGCTCGTCTGTTTTCAAGTAGACATGTGCTGGTTTCAATTTTGTAGGTTTTACCTTGGCAGGTTCTTCCATAAATATATGGATATATTTTTTTAAAACGCTTACTACTGCCTGTTTTTGATCCTTCGTTAAATTCTTATTAATATTCACTTGTGTTCCTTCATTGTCGTGGATAACGCTGTCATCAGATCGGGTTATGCGGACAAGTTTTAGCATATCAACCTCCTCACCTTGGTTACCCGCAGTATCCCCCAACGTAATGCGTTGGATGCTGGGTTGGCCATGGCAGACAGAATTGGTCTGACTGGTCCCGCATAGTCGGCTGTCGAAGCCTATAGCGTCCTAAAACTGTCCCTTGTGCAATCTGGGTGTCAAAGTGCGGACTGTAGAATCTTAAGGCTGGCCATCCTAAATCATCGACAATATATTCGCCTTCTAAACCATAGCTTGTTAAAAACCACTCATCTGGATCTGCTTTTCCCATATCTGGATCCAGGTTTACACAATATTCCTTATTTACTTCTATGCAGAAATCTTTGTCTGCTCTAATAAAACCTTTGCAATTTTCTTCCTTAAACTTAATTATACTAAATGTTTCACGCTTCTATGGCGGTCCTATTCTAAATAATTTCTTACTAAATAAAATGTCGGTATTATGTCGATCTAAAAAGTCGTATCCAAGAAGTAAAGGTGTGGTCACCTCAGAGGTTACGTATGCTTCCACATCAAGGAGGAGGTCACCCATTTTTATGTGATTTCTACGACTCCTATGACGATTATTGCACTGTCGTTAGCGACTACCATACATACTCTTGCAGGTCTGATCACATTATCCTTTACAAGGTCATATTGTACAAGCGTCACTTCAGAGCCACTGTCAACTGTTCCCTGTGTTTCATACTCTTCACGGCTCACAATGTTGCAGGGGACGATTAGTTTACGTCTTGCCCTGACTAATTTCATCGATGCACTACAGATATGAATTTTCCAATTATGCGGCGCATGTGGATCTAACACTAGGAGAGCAGCGCAGTCTGGATGATGGACGTTGCCATTATAAGCCTGAAAGTTATTGCCATTAACTGGTAGAGAGCAAACGGGCTCTATTGCAAGTTTTTTGGCTGTTGGGTGAAGTTTTGTTGTTGAATACTTGGAACTACATCTGGGGTTCGCAAGTTGTAAGAGGGTAATGCATAATTCGTCGCATTTGCCCATGGTTGTGGGTTTAGAATTGGGGCACTATATGCCTGTGCATAACCATTCTGTTGCTGTGTTCCATAAATGTTGAACGGTTGACCAAAATTTGATGCAAAATTATTACTATTAAATCGTGGGGGTCTGAAATTCCTTTGCGGGAATTGAGGTGTAGCACGATTACGTAGTCTACAATCTCTGGAGAGATGTCCCCTTCTTCCGCAATTAAAGTAATTTATTTCTCTTGGAGGATATCTATCGTTATTCTGAGGACGATAAGATTCTCTCATTGGTTGCCTATAGGAATTTTGATTATTCTGTGATCGGTTAGGCTCTCTTTCTCTAGACTGCCTTCTTCTTGAGTTATTTTCATTAGTTTCGTTATTATTATTATTTAAGTTTCTTTCTCTGCGAGATCTAGGTTCAGAAGTTTCATTTTCCATCGTCTGGTTTCTGTTTTGGTTTTGGTTACGTTTGTTGGTATTAGGGGGTTTCCATCCTGCCTCTACTAATGCTACTATGACAGGGTCAGTTGGAGAGATGGGTGGAGTTACAGGTTTCATAGGCTCTTTTTTCTCAGGAGCTTTACCCTTCATCATCTCTTCCATCTGTTTTGTTAACTTGGCGATTGTTTCCGTTGCTTTGTTTAGCATCTCTTCCATTTTCTGGACATTGGTCAAGTCTAATGCTTTTTCTTTAAATTCTTTCCAATCCGTAAATGTTTTTGAGATCTCACTTTGTGTCTGGAGATTTTTAGATGCAAAGAATTTCCTCATTTCTCCTGTTAGCCTTGGGAGTAGGAGGTCACAAATTTTTTTCTCACTAATCGTAGCATCTAGTTGTTTATAGAGTCGGAAAAATTTTGGTACATTTGTGCTAAAATATGAATCGTCAAATTTCAATGATTTGATACGTTTTTTTACCGTATCTTTATCTTTTTTGAAGATACGTGTTAAAATTTTCTTTACGTCTGACCAAGAAGTTTCTGGTGTTATTTTATTTTCAGCTGCGAATAGTTCGAGAGCTGTACTACAAAGGGCTATATTTAAATTTCTTATCATTTCATACTCAGTTGCCTCGAAGGTTTTCGCCTGAGTTTCGTATTCGAAAAGGAATTCAAGAATGTCTTCGTCGGGGCCATTTGAAAAATGGCTCGGAGTCCATCTTTCTGACCTTCTCCAAAAATTGTTCATTGCTAGGTTATGTTGTGTGTAGGCTTCGTTTGCTTCTGCAAATCTTGCTTGTTGTTGTTGTTGCAAAAGCAAGCGTGTGTTACTTCCAGTGATGTCTTCCGGGCTCATATTATTATTTTCTGATTTTAGGAATGGGTTGTTTTTATTTTCAATATTTATTATGTTAACGTACGCGGGTTCTTTTTAATCAAGAAATTCCACGCGTATCTTTGGGGGTAATAAATTAATAGGGTCAAAAAAATTTTCCGCAGATGAATCTGGAACTTTATTTTTAGATTTTTCTATATTTTCTGGGCTTTGTACGTGAATTTGGACTGAATGTTGGATTTCGGTTTGTGAGGACTTCCCCTGTCCTTGAGGGATTAGTGGCGACAAATCAGCACTAGACTGTGAGGGTCTGTCGACAAAAGTTTGGTTCAGTATTGATTGCTCTCCGAGGAAGATTTCATCTTTGTCGTTTGGGAGAGAGAAATCGGATGTAACCGAAATCAATTTCTTAGGTGATACATGGTGTGATACTTTAGACAGGAGTTTTTCAAAACTGGAGCTGAGACTTCGTCTCGCTAACCTTCTTTCTGTCTCTTCTTTTTTCTTTTTCTCTATTTCTAACTTTTTTCCTTTAGTTTCTAGATCTTCTTCTTCTGTATCGGAGAAGATTTCCTCTGCTTCGTTGGGGTCTTTATTTTTTATACTTCTTGTTACCCTACGATAACTTTTACTTTCCTCGATTAATTTATCAAAATTACTTGTTCTTTCGAATTTCTCGGTGTTGGGGTTTGAGTATAATATATTTAACAACCAGTGTTTAGAATGTCTACCTTTGTATAATTTTTTCTGGAGTTTGATACGTGTTCTACCTTCTATCCTTTTTACTTTAGCTGCTTTTAGCACATGATAGAGGAAAGAAGTGGGCACTCGACTTCCCCAATGATTATCAAGGAGTGGGTAATTTTCTTCTTCAGACAAATTCTCATACAAATTTTTAGGGTGATTTTCGATATCTAAAATATTGTCTTCAGATTTTGAATCTAAAATATCCGGGAGCGATGTACTCGTACTTTCACTTTTCTCAGACATTAGCGAGGGTTGGGAGATTTTACATTTTACAATATTATTTACGATATCAATAACAGTTTCAAATTGTTCCGAATTAATGGAAAATAAATTTATAATTTGCTTACAGGTTTGATGACGGATAATTTTCTGTAGTCTTTTCTAGTTTGTCGAAGATTCTGTTCGGGTTGACACTGTTGGTGAGTGACTTCTCGTTCTCTGCACTGTGGTTTTGGATACCGTTTAGCCTGACTTTGTTTCTTTTTGATTTCAGGAACCGGATCTGGATTTTCGATCTCTTTTTAAGTTTATTTTTATATATGTTTTTTGTTATTAATTTATTCTTAAGTTTTTTATTTTTATTTGTCTTAATCAAATGTTTGCAGTCCTCTGCAATAAAGATTTGATTTTGTAGACGTTTGTTTAATTTTGTTTTAATTAATTGGATTATTTTGGCCACGATTTATTCGATATTTACACGAAAATAATTTTGCTCCAGCAAAATTCAATCAATTATTTGCGAGCTATTTAAAATATTTTTCACACGATTGGAAAACGTTTTTACTTTACGAAAAAAATGAACTTATTATTTGAACAGAATTATTATTTTTTTTAAATTTTCTTCCGAAGGTTTTTTGTTCGGGCGCCAATTTGTTGCGAGAGTAATTCAATACTTTTAAATTACCTCAACAAATAAGATAATTTCTGAATATTATCTTTTATTAATATTTCACTTCAATTATTACAAACACTTTAGAATTATACTTATTACTATTTCTTAATACTAGTGAAACCTAATGTCCATAACAACTAGTATGAACCCTAACGTCTCTACTCGACTGTAGGTTTAGGAATGATCATGTCTTCGAAATGAAGATATTACATTACTTTCGTTTCCTTTGTTTCAATCGAAAGATGGCCGACCAAAAAGGTGGTGTGACACAGAACATCCGCCAAATATGATGACACATTATTGTCAGCATATCTGGTGGTGTCTGATCGTGAGAAGCTAGGTGAAATATAGACAGCTATTATTCCGAGAATTAGGAATAATAGTTGTCTATAATTTGTTCGACACGTTTTTGTAGACGAACTGAATCGTCTGCAAAAATGGGACAGAACACTGGAATTGAACGTCTGTATTTTAGAAGAAACATACAAACTGGCTAGAGTGAAAAAAATGAAAAACAAACTGAACTAGGTAAACTACAAGGGCAGGTATTTACAGTAACAAGTCTTATGTGATATCGGCCTGGTCAACGCCACAAATGAAATTTTAGAGGAAGTTCCAAAAAATAAAATGAGCCAAAATACCAGAAGTTTAAGCCCTGGTTTAATTTTATGTTATCAGTAAACTCAACCCTAAAGAGTACTAATTATAACAACTTATTTTCATGAATTCCCTGTTTTCAAGCCTTATCTCAGATTTTGGCTCTAAATAGGCAACCAGACCATACCTTTTGACGTATTTTGCTTTGTGTTTATGTAAGCTTTCTTGGTGAATTTTATCAAATGTGTTTTAATAATTGATGAACTCGAGCGTCGAAAATATGCAAAGAGTATGCTAGGGTTGCCTACTTTTTCGCCAGCATGTCTTGACATTAAAAAGTACATTGGCCTTATAGAGCTTTACTGATCCAATACTGTATATTCAAAGATTCTGAACAATTTTTTGAGTAGGAACTTTACTTTCCTTTAAACTACCGTAGAACGGGGCTAATCGGCCATCAAGGGGCTAATCGGCCACTCAATAAGTTTTTATTTAAGATTTTTACTGTGGCAACACTGATGAAAATTAATGTGTCTAACCGTGCTAGTTGTGTAGTCCAATGTTGAAAGCCTAAAGTGAGTTTGTTTAATCAGGCAAAATATCGATATTAGTTATTTTATATCGATTATTCAAAATTATTAAAAATCACCAAAAAAACTGGTATCACCAACTTTCATATGCCCGTAAATGATTGCTGAGGACTAAAATTTTTTATTATCATGGAGGATACGTATACCCACTCAACTATTTATTCTGTAAATTTCAAGGGTCCAAGTGCCAGGGGTGGGCAGAAATAATTGAAATGATGAATTGGGGTTACTTGGCCATAGGAAGAGGGGCTATTCAGCCAGTAACTGATAATGATGTTTCGTGGTAATATTGCTTGATAAAAATGTGAAATTTGATTATTTTTGGTTATAATTTGGAATCATTGAAATAAATAATGGTGCGTACGTATAAAAAAGTGTTGTCGAATAGCCGAAATGGCAAAAATTTTCCATCTTATCAATCATATAACCCAGATAGGCTGGATGAAGCTTGTAATTCTGTTAAGACGAACCGAATGTCAGCGTTCGAAGCCAGTAAACATTATAATATTCCACGATCAACTCTGCGAAGACACTTGAGGAATCAAAATACTCAACCAGCTGGCCATCCTACATTGTTTTCCCTGGTGATAGAAGAGAGTTTCGTGCATCATCTGAACATTTTAGCGGAGAGTGGTTTTCCATTTGATGAGTTAGACCTTCGTCATCTTGCTAAAACTTATTTGGATCAGTCAATGACAGAAACTCACCTTAAAGATAACTACCCAGGGAAAGATTGGGCACAAAAGTTTCTGAAAAGACATGCAGCTAAGATTTCAAAACAATTAGCAGGTACCTACCTACTTAATGTACTCACATTTAATATGTTTCAATCGTGTACCTAGTTATTTATATTTTCTTTAGGAAATATTGCTGCAAAATGAGCGAATGTCAGCCCACAACTTTTGAATCGGTTCTTCGAAAATGCGAAAGAAAAACTCACGTCTATTGACCCACAATGCATCATAAATTTCGATGAAACCTGTTTTAGTGATGACCCAGGGAAAAAAAATATAATTTGTAAACGTGGCTGTAAATACCCCGAACGAATTATGAACTCTTCCAAATCAGCAACAAGTGTTATGTATGCTGGTACAGCAAGTGGCTATCTCTTTCCTCCTTACGTGGTATATAAATCAACTCATTTGTGGACTACTTGGTGTGAGGGTGGACCACCTGATACAAGGTTTGTGGTTTTAAAAGAATGGAACTAATTTTTTTATTTTTTTTGCAAGCTTTGCCTCGAAACTAAAAATTATTCTGTATATCTACAGATACAATAGGTCTATGAGTGGTTGGTTCGATTTGATTTGCTTCGAAGTCTGGTTTAAAACTATTATTGTGCCCTATTGTCATCAAATTTCTGGAGAGAAGCTCTTAGTGGGAGACAACTTATCATCACATTTTTCTTTAAGTGTTCTCCAGAAATGTGAGGAATTGAATATTAGGTTCATGTGCTTACCACCTAATGCCACACACCTTTTACAACCTCTAGACGTGGCTTTTTTTGCACCACTAAAAAAATACTGGCGTCAGGTTCTTGAAGAGTGGAAGAAAGGAAAGGTCAACTCGTTTGTGAAGAAAGAAGACTTCCCCACATTACTTCTTAAACTGCATAAAAAAATAAATGTAAATGAGAAGGAAAAAGAAAATCTGATTGCAGGTTTCAATAAATCAGGATTATATCCTTTTGATCCTGATCGTCCAAAGGAGAGATTACCACACAGCTACGTGACAAAGAATAATGCTGATGAAATACTGCCATGTGTTTCTAATGCAGTGGTATCAATTCTATCAGATATGCGCTATGGTAAGCAGAATGGTACTCCAACTACACAACGGGGTCGTAAACGGAAAGTTCAGGTATCTCCTGGGAAAAGTATTTCGCCAAAAGATTTCCAAATGGATGAGAAAGCTGAAAAAAAAACTGTTTCTGGCTTTGGTGTTGACACAATGAATAATTCCTCAAACCCTACTCCTGGCCCATCTTCTACTCCCAAGCTACCAGTTGAAAAAAAAAAGAAAAAAGGAAGACCTCTTCTAAATTTGGAACCTCGAGACATAGTTGTGCAAAACATTCCAGAAAATGGTGCTGTATTAGAAGTAAAAATTGGTGAATGGGTAGTCGTTTCATTCCCCATGAAGCACCAAATTAATAGAACCAGACGTTTCATTGGCCAAATATTATCGGTTCATCGAGGAAAATTTGTTGGAAAATTTGTCAGATCAAAATGTACGATGCAGAATAGTGGGCATATTTTTTATTTTCCAGTAATTAATGACATTGCCAAATTTTCTTTCAATCAAATTATTCGAAAGGTTGAAAATCCAAAATATATTCGGCGAGGAGACTTGTTATTCAATGTTCATGCTCGCGATGTTTAAATTTAATCTTAAAATATAATTGTTTTTTAAAAAACTGATTTTAATTATCATTTTGTTGTTTTTTTAAATGATTTTTTTTTAGGTGGCCAAATAGCCCCTTTTGAAGTTCAATTATTTTTTGACTTTTATTCACCTCTAGCGATCTCTGTAAATGATATAAAAAAATAATTCCTGTATGAGTTTGAAGCCAAGTCTTGGGTCTGTGCATTGATATGTTTACCAGTGCTGTAGTACAAATATTACCCAAGATACAATACATAATATAATAAAAAGTGGCCGATTAGCCCCATTCTACAGTACCAATAAAACAATTTCACTACGGAATCGACCAAAAAATTTGTGCAGGTTGATTTTCGTTTTCTAGAATATTCATATATTTATAGGTTTTTTTGTTTTTCAAAATTTCTTGAGAATACCCTACATCCGCCTCGGTTTGGAACAGTCCTGCATATACCTAGAGTATTTTATAAAATAATAATTTATTTTTTTTAACAGGGGCCCTCTTATAATGTTCGAGCCTGGGGGACAATCACCCCTTTCCCGCTCTCTCCGGCCCTGCATTTCACTGACTACGCCACCCACACAAACAAGCATTTGTATTTTGTATGAATACTTTCTAACAGGGAATAAAAAAATGAAAACACCGAATTGAAAAATTTCGTCGAATTTAAATTCTCATTTAATTTTTGTCAATAACAGGGTCGATCATCTCGATTTTAAATAACTTACGTATCACAAATTTTAACTCCACATTCTAAATTTCTGGAACAAACATTATAATGAGAGTCGAGAACATAACTTTCGCATCACAGATGAATATGTATATCTAAAAGATTTTATTCATTCATAAGGAAAACGATCAGATGAGGAACATTATAACCGAACAATCCACTTTACAAATTTCCTCTTTGGGTCAAAATGGCAATAAAAAAAATAAAAAAAAACCTAATCATATCAGATCTGTTACCTACTAACTAGTTTTTTTTTAATTTGCCTTAGTGATTTAAAATATTATAATAATTTATGGGAACCTACCAACTATTTTTAATGAAAATTTGTCACGGTTTAAATGCGGTTATTTCCGAAAAGGTGAGGTACCTAGTTAATTAATCTGTTTGCAACAAGTTATTACAGGTTTGTAGTGGCGGTGGTGGTGATAGCGGCGAAGTGGTATATAACATGCTGGTTATAAAAAAAGAAATAAGAAATAAATAAATAAATAAATAAATGAACGATGAACTTGCTCTATTACGAAGAGGAACTACTTTCTATGAGGAAGAAGTATACCGTAATTTCCCTTATCTAACGATATTTCTGTAAATTTTATTTATTATTTATTTATTTATTTTTTTTTTTTGGACACGCCTTTCCTATAGTCACATCAGTAAATTGGTATAAGCTTACAACTCATAACATACAGATACATTAAGAAAAAACAATAGGTAAACTACCTACCTTACATAAAAATCATTATGATTAAACAAAAAACGCGTTGTTAATATTATTTAAAAATGTTCGCATAAGCTGACCAAAAGACTTAGGCAAAGCAAATAAATGTAATTTCTACCAGTTCGTGAGAAACGTCTACAATACTTTCTTTCATTATTAGCTGGATACACAGAGAGAAGGTGAAAAAAAAACAACACAAACTATACCTAGGTCTAACTGTTCTTTATACCTATTCAATTTTAACACATTCATACCCGTCAACATGTTGTAAAGTCGAAGAATAATTATTGAATTCGCTAAAATAGGACTTGAGGTAATGGAAATGGACGATCATAAATAGAAAAAAACAGCCAATATTTTCATGTTTTTGATAATTAATAACTGATTCTTCTGATAAAAAACTGGTGAATGTTAAATCCGGGTACAAAATTGAAAAAACTAAAACTAAAACTCTCGATTAAAGTATGCTCAAGGAGTGGTTAATTCAACGTTTCAAAAAGTGAGTACCTATCTATATAGCCATATGCATAATTGATTTAAATTCAGGGGCGAAAAAAAGAAAAAGAAATAGATTTCCAGTAGCACAGACCTAAGGTTTTTTATAGCCAAGTTCTTCAATTTTTTGGGGGAGTTATACTTCCCTATAAGAGGTTTTTAGTTTATGTAGTATGGTACAGTATAGTTATAAACTAATGTACTTACCTACTGTTAACAGCATACAACATACCTACCTGCTTATCGCGTACCTATTGTCAATTTAATGATAAGGAAATCGATACCTATACCTTTCTCATGCCTATGCATGCATATACTCTCGTTTCCGTCGTCATTCTCGTTTGTTATACTTATTGAGTATGATTAAAAGTTCGTTTTCTTGCAACAAGTATTTATTTATTGATTTTGCTCTCAATTTCAGTAAAAATTACTTATATTCTCGTTTTTATCACTAACATTTTTGGTCCTTCGGGCCGGATTATTTTAATCCAGTATAAAAGTTCGATTTTCTACACAGTCTACTTATAATTAAAACTTTTTGGCGTCATTTTGCCAGTAAAATATATTGTTTTCGTCTGTTTTCAACAATTTCGTGTCGTTTTTTCAAAGTTTTTTTTTGCTGTTGAATTCTGAAAACAAATTGTAAGTTGATTTTAATTGTTTATTTGCATTATGGAGCCTATCAAAAAACGTTGTCGTGTAATAAAGCTCAATCTTGTTCGCCTCAAAGATCAGTTGCATGAATTGGTAAAACAAAAATTTTTAAATATTGAAAATTTAAGTAAATTAGAAGCCATGCTGTCTGATTATCGAATTAAAAAGGATTCCTTTGAAGCAGATACCAATGAATTATTGATGCTTATGGATGAATCAGCCCCAGATTATACTGAACAAGCCAATTCTTTGTTAAAAGAAGTAGATACTATAAAAGATATTTTGTTCACCTGTGAAGGTAAGATTAAAGCCTTTCATAAATTATTATCTACAGAAGAATCTCGACAATCATTAGTTCCTGGTACAGCTGATCTACATGCATCTATTCGTGGCAATACTAATACAAATCAACCTAAGCTCGAAAGAATTTCGATACCAAATTTTGATGGCGATATTTTAAATTTCCAAAGTTTTCGTGGGTTATTTGAAAATTTAGTACATAATAATTCAGAGCTTTCAAATGTTCAAAAATTATATTATTTACAACAAGCTTTGACAGGCCGCGCTAAAGACATAATTCGAGACTTTGAGTTGGAAGATACTTCATATCCACAAGCTTGGTCGTATATTTTATCTCGTTTTGATAATAAGCGCTCTGTAGTACGTGCCTTATTTCGTAAGCTCCATAACATTAAACTTATCAAAGTTGAAAATCAAATTCGTTGTTTGTTGGATGAGGTTGATGTAATTTTACGTGGACTTAAGTCAGCTGGTGAAGAAATCAACAACACATTCTCTCGTTATATAGCTTATCACATTACGTTATGTCTCGATCCAGTGACTGCAAAGGACTGGGAAAATTCTATTTCCACTACAAAATCGTATCCCATGTTTGCGGATTTACAGAAATTTCTACAAATTCGTGCTTTTGCTGTAGAAGATAGAGCTGCTGACGTCGAATTAAAACCAAAGAAAGAGCAATCGGTTCAAAAGCCTGAGAAAAAGTCATTCGCTGTTACTGAGCAAGCTAAGCTAAAGTGTGTCGTTTGCAGTCAGCAGCATTTTTTGTTTCAGTGCAGTGAGTTTACGAGTAAGAAACCGGAAGAGCGTTTTGACATTGTTAAAAAGCATAAACTTTGTATTATGTGCTTTAACCCACATCATTCTGTCGCCAATTGTCGTTCAAGACCTTGTCCACGTTGCGGTCGACGTCATAATTCACTGTTACATTTTGAAAGTAAAGCCGGTGCGATCATTACTGATAAAAAGCCTGTTCCATTGTCGAGTGTTGGAAAGGTTAACACATCGGCAGCTGATTCAGGGGAAAGTAAAAGTTCAAATTCCTTTTCTGGTAATTGTGTGGTTGAATTGCCAGATAAACCTATCGTTCCATTATCATCATTGTCTAATTGTCGTGCTACCAAAGACAAAATTATCCTATTGCCATCAGTCGTCGCCAAATTTCATTGTGGTAGTATTTGTGGTCGAGCTCGTTTTTTGCTGGACAGTTGTTCACAACCAACTATTGTTTCGGACGCCTTTGTCAAAAGATATCGTCTTCCTGTTTCCAAAACAAACAACACAACTGCGATAAAGGGTGTCAGTTTGAATCCATATTTAACAAACGACTCCGTTAATTTGACTCTGATTTCTCGTGTCGAACCGTTCGAATTAAATATTGAGGCTGATGTTGTACCTGCTTCCACAATGTCGTATTCAGTCACCTTCGCTCAATCACCTATGTTTAATCATCGTTTGAAGAATTTACAACTCGCTGATCCATCTTTATATCAGAAAAACACATCCATTGAAAATATCGACATCATCCTTAGTGCAGAGTATTATGAAAAGTGTAATCGCAATGAAACACTTGATATTGGAAATGTTACATTACGTTTGACTCGGTTTGGCTGGACAGTTTCTGGTTGTATGTATTCGCAGTCGCCTATTGCTAAATCATCGTTTTTTACTGCGTGCACTACCTTAGAAATAGATCAGAACCTAAAGAAATTTTGGGAAATAGAAGACGTCGTGCAACAAAAAGTTCCATCTACTGATAATGAAAAGTGTGTCGAATATTTTGAAAAAACTGTAACTGTCGCCAGTGATGGAAAGTTTGTCGTTAGATTGCCATTTAAAGAAAATCGTGATGTCGTAGCAAATAATCGTAAACGTGCCATTGCGAGTCTTTTTCGAATCGAAAATAAATTGAACGAGTCAACGAAAAACGCGTATGTTGATTTTTTGGACGAGTACGAGAACCTTCATCACATGTCTCTTGTCGAGCCTGCTGTCGATGTCGCTTATCACATTCCTCATCGAGAAGTTATTCGTTCCGAAAGTACCACAACTCCAGTTCGTGTCGTCTTCAACGCTTCATCAAAAGGAAAAGGAGAGAAATCTCTCAACGATGTGTTGCATGTTGGTCCCTCGCTACAGAGTGATTTGTTTAGCATCATTATCGCCATGAGATCGTACACTTTCGTGTATTCAGCAGATATCGAAAAGATGTATCGCATGATTTGGGTTCATGCTGATGACCGCAACATGCAGCGTATTGTTTGGCGTAGGTCAGTCAATGAACCGATTAAGGAGTACACATTAAATACTGTCACTTATGGAACTGCGCCAGCTGCATTTCTCGCAACTAAATGTCTCGCTACAATTGCTGAAAAAATTCGTGCATCTCAACCACTCATCGCACATGCTATCGAAAATAATTTTTACATGGACGATTTGATTGTCGGAGCATCGTCCAAAAAGGAAGTTTTGGAGCTGCAAGATGGTGTACATAAAGCTCTCAAAAAGTTTGGTTTTCGTCTTCGAAAGTATTCATCAAATTTGCCTGACTTACTTCAAAGTTTAGAACCCAGCCTTCTTGCTAGCAGTTCAAATCACTCACTCAATCATTCAGTGTCATTACTTGGTATTGTTTGGTGTCCTTCAAATGATACTATTCGAATCAACGTCACAATTGCGCCGCTTCTCAATAATATCGTCCCAACCAAAAGAATAATTTTGTCAATCATTTCGCGCCTGTTTGATCCAATAAGTTTCTTCGCACCAGTCACTATCCGTGGAAAGCTGATTGTACAATCGTTATGGCTCGAGTCAAAGTCTTGGGATGAGCCAGTGTCGGCTTCGCTAAGTGAAGTTTTTAAAAGTTTTTGTCGCGATTTAGTCAATCTTTCGTCGTGCGAGCTACCTCGGTCATATTTTGAGAATGCGAGTATCAAAGTTCCACAATGTCAAATCATAGCCTTTAGTGACGCGAGTGAAAAGGCATATTGTGTCGTCGTATATTTGCGGTATCGCGATGAATGCGGTAATATTCAGTGTGCATTTGTTTGTTCAAAAACGCATGTTGCGCCTCTTAAAGCCCTCACAATACCGCGATTAGAGTTAAAGGCCGCTGTCTTATTAATCGATATCGTTTCGAAAGTTGCTAATGTTTTCAATATCGCTTTGAATAATGTTTACGCATTTACAGACTCAACTGTCATTTTATGTTGGTTATCGCAACCTGCATCAACCTTTAAAGTCTTCGTTTCTAATAGAGTCGAAAAAATTGTTAAAGTTATACCGTTTAAGCGTTGGCACTATGTTAATTCAGCAAATAATCCTGCCGATTTTGGTACCCGTGGTCTTTTAGTAGATCAATTTTGTAATCATAATCTTGGTTTAATGGCCCTGAATTTTTATATAAAGATAATGCTTTTACATATTTTACAATACCGAATCTCGATGTACAACATGCGCTCGAACAAAGAAAAAACGTATCAATTTTTACTATTATTATGCCTGATCTATCTCTTATTGATAAGATATCTTCGTATCGTCGCTTAATTAACGTTGTTGCTTATGTATGGCGTTTTTATAATTGTTGTAAAAAACAGGAAAAGCCGCTTTCTTCCATTTTGTCGTTGGAAGAAACCGAACGTGCGTATTGTACTATTGTTAAAGTTACACAATTTGTATCGTATAATGTAGAAATCGAAACACTTAAGAATAAGTCACCCTTAAAGAAGAAAAGCTCGATACTTTCTTTGAATCCGTTTTTAGACTCACATGGGATTCTCCGTGTGGGAGGGCGTTTAGATAAATCAGCGTTTTCATTTAACAAAAAATATCCAATTATTTTACATGTTAAAAGCAATTTTTGTCGATTATATGTTCGTTATATACATGAAAAATTTTTTCACGCTAATCGAGCATTTCTATCAACGTATTTTTCATCGCAAATTTGGTTTGTAGGAGGTCGTACTAATCTATTTAAATTTGTAATTCGCTCTTGTATTACTTGTACTCGATTTAAAGCTAAAACTATGTCGCAAATAATGTCGCCACTTCCGCTAGCGCGTGTAACCATTAATCATCCATTTACTCATACAGGAGTTGACCTTGCTGGTCCATTTGTTTGCAAATGTGTTCGTCATCGCACTGTTAAAACGATGAAAATTTATGCCGTGGTATTTGTCTGTCTCACCACGCGCGCAGTGCACATCGAAGCTGTATCTGACCTCACAACCGATCGATTCATCGCCAGTCTTCAGAGATTTGTATCACGTCGTGGCATCCCTGCCAATATATATTCTGATAATGGCACCAATTTTCAAGGTTCAGCGTCGTTTTTTGATTGTTCCAAAGAAAAGTTAGTTGATTTTGCCAATGCTGAAAGATTCAATTGGACATTTATACCAGCCTATACCCCTCACCAAGGTGGCATTTGGGAGGCTGCTGTGAAATCAGCAAAATACCATTTGAAACGCGTAATCTCTAATCATTCCCTCGATTTCGAAGAGTACAGTACTTTATTTTCTCGAATTGAAGCTGTGCTAAACTCTCGTCCGCTTTGTTACAGCAAACACCTCGAGCAAGGTGAAGCTGTCCTAACGCCTGCGCACTTCCTAATTGGTCGCCCAGCTACTGCCATACCCAATCTGGAAGATGAAGTTCTCGACATTGCTCCTACGAAACGTGCTCAGCTGATAAAAAGTCAATTAGTCTCATTTTGGAACCTTTGGAGTAAAGATTACATGTCCCAGATGCAGACCCGTAACAAGTGGAAGGCTGTCCAACCTAATTTAAAAGTTGGTGCTGTCGTATTTGTTAAAGAACCTAACTCGCCACCGTTTTCTTGGCCACTTGGAATTGTCGAGCATGTCTATCCGGATGCAGATGGAAATGTCCGCAGAGCCGACATACGTATAAATGGTTCGAGTCGTCTGCGATCTATCTCTTCCTTGATTCCATTACCAATAGATGAAACTGCCGTTTCATCCGGGGGAGCCTGTTAACAGCATACAACATACCTACCTGCTTATCGCGTACCTATTGTCAATTTAATGATAAGGAAATCGATACCTATACCTTTCTCATGCCTATGCATGCATATACTCTCGTTTCCGTCGTCATTCTCGTTTGTTATACTTATTGAGTATGATTAAAAGTTCGTTTTCTTGCAACAAGTATTTATTTATTGATTTTGCTCTCAATTTCAGTAAAAATTACTTATATTCTCGTTTTTATCACTAACACCTACATTGGTACGTTGTTTTACGTTAGCAAACCATGTTGCTTATTTCATGTACAACAGCTCAAGATTAGTATATTTTCAACTGACTCCAAGAAAATGATGTTACCTACGTATCAAATTCGATCCTAGGCCCTATATAATTATGTACTTATTTTGTTTTTCTTCTTACCCTAGCCAAACATTTCGATAATCATATAGTGATCCCATATTATATTTTTATTAGAATCTACGAGATAGTTCTTGATTTATCTTGAAAAACTGTAAGACAAACTGTAAATGAGACAAAAAAGTATTGAAAAAAGTTTTATCAAAAAATCGAACCAAATTCAGACAAAATATGTAATAAAAATGAGCTAAAATGAGAAAAATAATTTAATCTTTTAAAATTTCTTTAACAAGATCAACTGAGACTATCGAAGATTTCGTAATAAAATTAGACGTAACTGACATCCAATCTTACATGATGAAGAGGAGGAGCGTCGACTTCAATAATTCCAGTACACCTTGTTGGAGAAATCATTAAAGGATTACTTTTCTTTTTCAGGTTATTTTCTCTTATTAGTAGTGGATAGGATCCGAAATTCGAATCATTTTCTGAGAAAGAATCCGAAGTATCTTTACGGATCTATTTTCATAGGATCTTTTTTTTCAGACTTTGCAAAAAAATACAAAAAAACATGAAAAATAAAAAATGTACTTGAGAATTATTTATTTACTTTTTCGAAATTGATGAATCAACTTTCGTAGCCCATCAAGATGAATGCACACGGTATGGGTGGGTGAAGCATTGTTATCATTTATTGGAAAACCCACTTGAACATATTTTAGCGATAAAACCTTTTGTAACTATTAATTTCAATTTCTTTTTATTTTCATACTAACCTTTCTTCATTTTATTTCTAGGTTGAATGCAAACCGAAAAATTTTTACATTTTGTTTTCAGTGCCCGCTCCCCAATAATTACCAAGTCGGCACTACTGTGGATTTACACAGGCAGAATTTCCTAGCCAGATTCTATTGGAATGCTATTTAAGGACCAAATGCAATTTGTGAATTTAGAGTAAGACTCTCTACTACCACTACCAGGTATGCTCGCGACAATGATAAGAGATGAGCCACCATTTTGAGTTTTTTTGTTTACTCATTCAAGAAAATTGAAGAATTCACAGATTTCTTTGACATCTGAGATAGAAATTGTGGGTTTTTCCAAGAACTCAAAATGGCGGCTCATCTCGTATCACCCTCATCAGGGGCGTACCAAAGAAGAGTGTGTGGGGTGTTACAAGCCCCAAATATCAGTGAAGTTGGAAAACCACTCGGCAAATCTTCTCAAACTTATTGTTGACCAGAATTATTATTATTTTTTTTAGAAGTTTTTTCAACTTTAAACTACGTCAGTTGTTTTTCAGGTTTTCTGAACCAATAGGCATTAAAATCCTACCAGACCTAATCCCACATAATAACTGCCAATCGTGAAATTTTCAGCTTTATTCCTTTTGTCTTTTTCTCAAAATCGTGAATACAAATTTTGGGCGATACATATTTGTACATGTTGCATGTCAATACGAAAATTCCAAGGCAAAAGGGAAAGAGCCAACAATAAGACTTGATGTCCTCCATTGACACGAATTTTATGTAAATGTGCGAATGGGTCATTGGGTCATTGTAAAATGACTCAAACTTTTAGCCTAATCGAAACTTTTTTTTTCTTCGTTTTCTCTATTGCCGGCTCTAACCAAATTGTCAGCGTTCGAAAAGACAAATTTTCCAAAAAGACCACGATATTTATCCATTTAAAAATATTAAGTGAAAGTGGGAAATGGTACCGACCGCAGTCGTTTTCTTTTCTCATGAAAAGGATAATTTTCATCATCCTTACCCTTAACCTTTTCGTGAGGTCAATTTTAATACCCCGTTTGCAAGCAATTAGGGTAAAAAGGATCCTCTAAAATAAAATCTGAAGATTAATTTGAACAGCGGAAACGTGAAAACTTCACACTCTAAAGTTCGGAAGGGGTAAAATAGAATTTAAATGAAAAAACTCGATGTCTTGAAACACATATATATAACAGTCAGTAGATACCTTTGCAATACAGTACCTACTTAAAACCTTCTGAAACCAGTTCTTCTTACGAAAGAGAGCAAAAAAGTATTGTAAGAAAAAAATTAATCAAAATTCGAACTCATATCGTCTCAAAAATTGGAGATTCACTTTTTTCACGATGAGTGCAACTTTTTTGGCAAAAAATTAATCCATTTGAGGAACAATTATTGTCAGCTTTAAACCCTTAACCCAGTATTTTAAGCTACATACTTCTTACATTTCATCTCACCATAAAGTGTTTAGAAATGCGTAATCTCTATAGACACTGTGCGCGAAAAATGTGATGATTCGTAAATTATTTAACAGACGGACAGGAAAGGGATAACCATCAAAGAACTTATTTAATTATACCCTCTACCCTATATCGTGAAATTCAGAAAATTAATCAAATTCCCATTTCCCGTATTCAGACTATACAGTCGATCTAGTATTTTAGCTTGACAGAAAAATCTTTCTTTTTTTTTTATGCCACCGATGTCAACAAATTTAAATTGCCAAAAAAAAAACAATTCTTACCGGTATCATCATCACAATAACAAATTTTTTTTCGATACCAAAGCCTAATTAGCGTCTTTGAGATACCTATTTTTGTTTTAAATAATTCATTTTTTTGTATTATTCTTCGTTTTCTAAACCCGTATACGATGAAAAATATGGTAATTGTGTTTCTTTCACGCAGGCCTATATACAAGCTGCCTATTTGGCAAATTATACGGGAAAAGTCGAAGGAAGGGGAAAAAAATGAGAATGTACTTAATTACGAAGTTGTGCGAAAGTAGGACGTTCACAGAATTGAAATGCTGATTCAGTCATGTTTAAAAAAGTCTAATACGGGTGATCAATCAATAAGAAACTATAAGTAATGATGGTTCCGTAGTTGCGAAAGTGGATGTTATTTACATTTATTTCACGTACACATGCATACCGCACCTTCTCCTCGAGGTGCCAATTCAAAACTACAATATTGTTGTACGTTTCGTGGGATATAACCCTACACATGAAAGAATTTCACAAATGTAATTATAGGTGAGTTTACAATGTTTATTCGCCCAAGACGATCTTCAATCTCGCGGTTTTTTTTTTTTTTTTTTTTTTTTTTTTGCGAAATTTAATTTTACCGCTGTAGCCATGGAATTTAGTATAACATTTTTCTCCTCATTCGAGCACATTTTCTTCTCTGCTATACTTGGCAGGTAAAAAATTAGCGTACCGGTTCACTGAAAGTATGCGCACGCATCTTCAATGCATTTATTTCGTAATGATTATATCACAAATCAATGTGATCGAGAACGTATAATTATACCCTATTTAATAAAAGAAGGTAAATTTTTTTAAGGCGAGCCTAAAAATTTTCACTTTCAAATGAGCATATTTTATAATGGTTCTAGGGAAAAACTGTCTATAGTCCAGTCGAGAGAGGTTTTTGATGTATAAACATCTTACGTGAGGGACACACTAAAGCGGTGGATGTGGCTATCACAAAAACTACTGGGTAGAATTGATAATTAACTTTGAAAAGAACAGGTTCCAAACAGAAACTTTCTCAGAATAAAGCTTTCGAAACGAAACTTGGCAGAAACCATCGAAGAATAGGCACCTACGACAAGTTAAAATCTTATGACCAATATAAAAACAAAAATGGTGGTACAGGAAAAAATTAGCAGTATGCTACAATAAGATATAGTAAATATTTGTTTCAAATTTTGTACATATTGTTCCAAAATTCCACATTTTGTGACCAATATAAAAACAAAAATAGCGATACTGGAAGTACCGTCCGACCGATCCACGCCAAAATTGGTAGCATATAAATATTTATTCTAAATTTCGGGGCTATTTTAAAAATGGTGTTACCGAAAGAACCATCTGGCTGATCCGCACCACAATCAATAGGTCTGGTTCTTGGCTTAGTACAAATGTTTGTACTAAATTTCGTGATTATCTGATGAAAATTGCGACCAGTACCGTGGGAACAAGAAATGAACTTATATATACTTATATCTATTCATCTATGTACATATATATGAATTTGAGTTACTGGTGCCAAAATTAACCTGAAATCACGAAACGAAAAATGTACCCACCCCTAATCCTGAGGGCTAATATCGTACCAAGCGCAATAAGTAGATTTCCTAAATAAAACCTACTTAAAATCCTATGGTTCGTCAAAGATTGACTCACCAGGCGTTTTCTGTGAGTAAAAAATGAATCATTTTTCAAACTCCGCTAGTACAGAAATTATTATTGCATTCAGGGTGTCATTTACGAACTATCTATGAGGACCATAAAGAAATCATGACTAAGTATAAATAAGCGTTTACAAGTTGTGTCTATATAAATGAAACCCAAACGCATGCGCAGAAATGAACGGTTTATTGATAAGAAGCACTTTTTTTATGATAAAATAAAAAAATTCACAATAGGAATCACAAACATTAACATTCCCAACTCTTTATAGCGCTTATTGACTTATACAGACACTTCAGGACATGCCCATATAGATAGATAAAGTAATGATAAGGAAGAAGTATACCTATTATGTATAGCCCTTAAAGCTGCTTTATAGATATAGCTACAAAGCTTATAGACAGTTCGTAAACAGCTTTTGGAAATATAAATAGATAAACAATAAGTCATTAGTAAATCAAATGATACCTAATGTTTTTACAGATGAAAATACAAAAATAACTCTAGCTTAGTAAGCCTCGCTACAAAAAGTAGGTTTTCGAAAAAAAGAATTTGTCTATAGTTTATATGCGTTAATGGTATGTTATGATTGTATGAAATGTGTTAGCTACTGACAAATATTAGACAGTGTGAAATTTAAAAACATTATTTATTGAAAAAATGAAAAATTAATTAAGATGATAATGTATGGTACATAATTATATAATTTAAAATAAAACCAAAGAAATATAATAAAGTTATAAAATAGGAAAAAAGAAAACAAGAACATGTTATTAATTCTTGTCAAAAGAAAAGTTCATGCCAACTAAAAAAAAAAGGAGAAAAAAATCTTTATCGGAAGTACCGTTCGGTCGATCCGTACTAAAATTGGTAACATGCTACAATAAATTATAGTGAATATTTATTTTAAATTTCGTACATACGGTTCCAAAATTCTGCATTTTATGACCAATATAAAAACAAAAATGGTGGTACCGGAAGTACCATCAGGCCGATCTGCACCAAAATCAATAGGTTTGGTCTTTGGCTCAGTACAAATTTTCGCACTTAATTTCGTGATTATCGAACAAAAATTGCGACCCGTGGAAGTAAGAAATTGACATACCTATATATATAAAAAAAATTCAAATTCATATATATATTTTAGTTATTGATGCAAAAATTTTCCTGAGATCATGAAGCAAAAAACGTAGCCACCCCCAACCCTGGGGGCTAATACCGTACCAAACGTAATAAGTACATTTTGTAAAGAAAACCCACTTAAAAATGAGGTGCTTACTCTCAGAAACTGAAAATGAAGGGTTGGGAAAAATTTTAATTAGTTGTTCCATGTACCTTGCATCGGCTTGAACACAGTAATTTTTGGCTTGGTCGAACATAAAATGATGCATGTATACTGATCATTGTGTATGAGTGATTGTTTTGCAACAAAGCTGTATTGCTGTCTGTAGGTTTGTTTTATTTACAACGAAAAATGACCTGGGGTCACACCATCAACACCAAATTACAAAATTGCGAATTTTAGTGGCCAAAGTGTCATCTTGATGTTCGTATTGTGGTCGTTTTTTTTTCTCACAGAAGTGTCAAAAGTGTTACCCTAGGGTGACACTATTCCACCCCAAATCGAGAGGAGGTGCGAGCCGGTGTCACGTTGGCATCATGTTGACATCGAGTTCAGTTTTGTGACATCAAAACAAACCCGGTTGGTGTATGCACCAGTCAATGATAAATTGAAAACGTAATGTGGCCCCAGAAAACAAAGTCGCATGGACTGAGATTAGGTTACGTGGTCGCTAAACCAGTCTAACAACCGATACAGTAATTACTTTCTTAGAAAAATGTACTCTTTTGCAGCATTCAGGCCAGTAAGTATGGACAAGGGAACGGTACAGATAATTCCGTCATAAGGGGGATCCACACATTCTCAGTGGTCTTTTATGACCCTCCCAACAAAAAATCACCAAAACCGACAAAGATACACAACTTTTATACGTTAAACCATTTTTGTCTTTGCAAAGGGGATCTAGACCCCCAGGATCCATTATGTACCCTTGAGGCAGGGTACCCACTACCCACCATGTTGGTATCAAATTTCACTCTCGCTGGATTTTCCTGGTGTATCGAACTCGCTGTTTTATTATTCAGGAAAAATCTGGGTGTTTCAATTTTTGACTCACCAATTATGAGGTGCGCGTTCATTTCGACCGTTTTCAGCGAAACACTGCGACTAACTCACAACTATTGTGAAATTTGATGTTGTTTTTGTACTGGCTGGGAGAATAGTTGTAGAGAATTCTCAGTTTTCCACACCAACTCTCTAGTTCGTTTGAGAGTTGTGGTGATTGGTGAAAGCAATGGTGCAAAAACAAGGTGAAAAATTTGTTTATAATTGAATAAATTGTGAAACGAGACGTCAGATATAATTAACTGATCACAACTTTTTACAACAAACGGTCAAAAAGAGCATAGCTATCATTTGCCTGTATGGTTCGTCGAAAACTAACTCACCATGTATAAATATTCATTTGTCTTTCGTCTCCCAATACACGCGTGAAGAAAATAAGAAAGTTTTATGTACCTATTAGGTAGGTATTGTATGTACATAATTCTTATACTTACGCTCTTTACAGCTTACTCAATCGAATGGGTACCGTATTCGTGGGAACCTTTCAAACATAATCATGGCACAAATGATAGCCGTTTTAAACCTTCCCATTATCGTAAGCTTTGTTATTTCCTTTGGGCTAAATTATATAATCATACCAAATGACCTTCTCAGTAGAGAGATCGTTTTTGCGAAAAAGTTGTAGATATAGCGCAGCGTCACAAATTTTACCCATAAAAGTCTTTAATTATCATCGTATGACTTCAATACCGTTTATTTTTTCCCTGCAAAATGACGAAATCGTTGTCACCCCTCCCTATCACGCATCATTCGAACTAAAACTAAATATATACTTTCGAGCAGGTAGATAAACTATTTTAGCATTTTTAAATACAGGTATGCAGAGTGTTTTTTTTCCTCGCTGTGCTTCAATGTCTTCCGGGCGACCTTGCATAATTGGTCAGCAGGCATACTCATTTTAAACGAACGTGAAATTCTATAAGGTATCGTTTAATACTAGAAAGGAAAATAAAAAATAAAAGCGGAAACAACGACGAAAAAAAAGAATAAAAAAATATAAGTAGGTAGGTACTTACTTAAGTTTAAAAAAAAGTATTCATTTATTTTTAGTAATTGCCATTTATTACTTTCTACGAACAATTATATTTGGTTTACCATCGTCCTGGGGCTGTTGAGTACGATGCTCTAGCATTTGCATGTGAAGACGATCTCCGCGCTAGTTCCTGCCAAACAATTTATGTATATATGCTGTACGTATACTGTACACGTATACCAATTCCATTTTTGTTACAAGACGTCAACTTTCTTTTCTTATAATCTCGAAACTAGTTTTCATGCTATCCGTGTATCAATTGTACAGCAGCAGCAAACTCAGATTTTGCATTCTCGTTGGTCATTCCTGAGCACGTTATGTTGAACTAGAAACATTTTAATGCACAAAGACAAATCTGGTATTCGTTAGGAGGCTTATAGGTTCGAACGATGTTTTAAAATGACATCAATTTATTATATTATAATTATGATGAAGTTATGATGAGTGGAGTTTCGGCAATGGAGGAAGCTCGACTTTTCAGTTAATAATTTCTTCGCTCTATCAAGCAAAATACTAAGTATATCGCAGTAATTTTAGTGATCAAAGAATAACTTCTACCTGTTCAGGGCTCACTCGTGATTCTAGGACCGCCACCGCCACCATTGTTGAAAAATAGATTCTTTCATTAGGTACCGTGGCCCCAGCCCACGAGTTCCTGCGCGTGTACAAGGCGTAGCAAATCTAGCAACATCGCACAAGTTATGCGATGTGAAAGTATTGGTAGTGAGCATGAGCTCAGCTCATAGAATTATGGACAGCAGACGAGTGAGAACACACATTTATATTGCACACTTGTGGTGTAAAAGAAGATCTTTTGTTAAAAGATTAATTAAAAACAACTTGTTTGAAAGTTAAAGTAAAGTATAATAACTCAGCAGAGTTACGAGAGGATTGGGAAATCACAGTGAGCAAGTTTTGATACTCATCCGCGCATGCGCATTTTGTTCAAACTAAATATGACTGTTGTCTACTGTACGTTGATTATTTATGACTAGAGATGTGCGTTTTAGTTCATTTGGGGGATTTAGTTCAACAGGTCTCGGTCTTTTGAATGAACTAGTTCAAAATGAACGAAATGAGCTGCATGAATCAAACCTTTGAGTATGTATTATTTCATATGGAGAGCAATTCGTATACATTTTCTATACGTAGTTACTTTCAGACATAGAAAGCGCTTTCATTCCCCAAAAACGCTTACAATTTCGTTTCATTTTTTGTTGATTGATAAGAAATTCCACTCATCCAGTGATTAACAACAATGCTGTGACGTATAAGAGTGAACTAGCTTGTAGGTCTATACAATATAACTTTGATTTGATAATATCTTTTAGTTCAAAATAAACTAGTTCATCCTCATCTTTCGGTCTCGTTTATTTAGGTCTTTCAAAAGATTAGTTCAAATGAATTAGTTCTCGGTCAACCGACACATCTCTATTTATGACATTAGGGTAAGATGATAATCAATCTATGATGATAACTGATTGGGATGTTCGTTAGCGGCTTCTCGGTTAACTAGTGATGTTATAATAGAAAAAACTTCAGTTGTTTTTCATTATGTAACAACAATATTATTTTTATTTTCAGTTTGGACTGAAACTTATTTAATTCAGCATCCTGGCCGTAGCACAGAGCAGTATTGTATTATGTTCTTTTGGTTCTAAATTCTCGGATTCAATCGCGAAAAATTGTCTAGCACTCAAACAATGGGTCTTCTAACCAACCCCACAAGTGACAAAAGCATAAAGGAGATGTTTATTGTCAAGTACCATACCTGAATATGCGTTCTAATGGTTTTTTTTGTATTTTATTTAGCTTTGTTTTCTGGCACACGACAATTTTAGCACGAGTATATGATCATAATTAGTAAAATTGTGAATTCCATACAGCATTTTACCTACGAATTCAGGACAAATTTTTCAATAGGTACCTACTTCTCTAAAAATATTAACTTTTTAAATCTGGCGACAAGATGTTCCCTAAGCTTTTTTCAAATTTTATAACAGCTATACTTGACCAACATGACTCCTAAAATTGAGAGATAATAATCGTGATACTTGAAAGAAAATAAAGATAGCAACAGTTCATCCTTTTATTCTATATGAATATAACAGAAAATGAAACAAATTAAGTTTGATTTTTAAGAAAACAATTTGTGACAACAGGAATTACCAATAAATTAGTTTACACTCATTTTTCAATATAATTTGCGTAAGTTGTAAGGATTACCAGTTAAAAAGTGTCAAATGAAAAACACCAACATCCCAATCGCTCATCATCTTACCCATTTACATTATCAACGTAGAGTAGAGAGTCATATTACGAGTCCAGAGATAAACAAAATGCGCATGCGCAAATGAGAATCAAAACTTGCTCACCATGCTTTCCCAATCCTCTCTTGCAGAGTTCAGTTAAAGAATATGAAACAAAGAAAACAAAAGAATCTGAATCTCCCTCCATAAGAATCTCCTTCTACAATTACAAACAAGTTTTACCACAAATGAGAAATATAATATGTACAAATGTGAAGTCAATGTTGTAGTCAGTCAGAGTTACCGAAAAGAAAGAAGTGAGAGTGAAAGTGATAGCCCAACAACATTAAAAGTCTCTGCATCCAGAGCAAAGTTGTTGTACTCGGTGCATTAACTTTTAAGTGACAGATGTATACATCTTCCCCACTTAAAACATGGTAACAGAAATAGTTAGATCCAAAGAATGAAAATTTTTTCCAACTTTTATATACTTATGCATTATACAACACTCTAATGAATAAACTTCATCGAGTATAAAATATGAATCTAGACATGTAAAAAAAATTTTTTCTTACAAAAGAAGGGACATAATACTTCATATTTTCCCATACCTTTACTCGGGACTTGAATTCTTTGACAAAGAACTGGATAAAAAAAAGATGGAAATTTTTCCAAGACTTTATTCTCCGAAATATCACAAATATCTTCGTAATATACACAAGATAAATAAATTTTATTTCATCTTTCTCTTCGTATTGTAAAAATTCATCGACTAAATTACACTGATTAAATATACGCCACCTTCACGATAGCTGAAATTTTCAGAATTTTTTTTCCCATTCTTGATTGACTGAAAATATAGTTCCTTTCTACAAATTATTCTATAAAGCAGGAAACAGTTTTAGTCAAAATTTTTCCTGCCATCTACTGAGGTGAACACAAAATACTCATACTTTCCACAATGACAAAATTATTAGCATTACAATTCTCCCGAAATCCAGCAATAATAAAATCCTTATTTTCCCCTAAAAAAAATAACCTTATTATTCTCTTTTCAATAGCTCACCTACAGCTATACATTCTCCCACTCATTTACCACATTTAAACAATCCGTTAGAATGAAAAACGATGGCTGAAACAAAGACACAGTCCAAAAACAGTCTTGAAACAATAACTCTTGATGCAAAATATTGTTGAAAAAACAGAATTTTCTGCTCTTTATTAAAAAACACCAATTTCCAATGAGTGCAACAAAGAGAGGTATAGAAAATGTTATAGCCTTCTCTTCTTTCAACCATCTTCTTAAACCTATACAAAAAAATAGAATTCAAGGTTATAAACAGCAACACATTTTCTGCCCTAACCTTCAAGAATATATATGACGGAGACGACACCGAACAGTTATGATATGAGGTTGAGTGTCCAAACTATAGATGCCGCGTGCTAGTGTACAAACACCCCAACCAATCAGAATCAAAAATCAGTGGAAAAGTTAAGTACCTTGTACGCCAGTGTTTATAAACAACTGCATGTTGCCAAATTTTCCTCAAATCAGATATTTAGTTTGAAGTACACATGTTTGTAGAAGCCCTTTCTATAGGTAGGACACCAAAACTGCCCATGTATCGTCTCCATCATATATTTATCCTCGAAGTCCCTGACTTATAGTTAAGATTGACGCAGGTGCACCCAATGATAAGATTAGCTCTGTTTGATAGGATTACACTAACTTACACCAACCTACACAGGTAGGGATTTTTCACAAATATTCAAGTAAAATTTGGCGCAAAGTCTCATAACATTCTTACATTTGTGGAATCGCTCGTGTAAGTTGGTGTAGTCCTATCAAACAGAAATATTGATTGTGCATATACCACTACACAAATCAATTCAATAAAACAGAAAATATTCTATTCCACCCTACTACTACAAACACACAATATAAACACAAACTCACTACCACTAATGCAAATTTGCAAACATTGCAGTCAATGTGCACTACTAATACCTAATGACAGTCATCAGTTATAACTTATTTGCGTTGTGGAATGCGCTCTCTGTGCAAATTTGGGTATTTTAGTGCTTATTTTTGAGGCTATTAAGTTGTTTGTTTTTCAAAAATTTTATTTTTGTGTGTACCTACCTTCTCGTGCCAAACAAATTCGTACTAAAAACGTCTTACTATTACCATTTTGTTTGTACATCTACTGAGATATTTGCGGAAAACTTTTCTCCGACATTGTTTTTTTCTTTTCTCTTCATTTTCATCTATTTCTCAGAAAAATAGAGGAGGATAATTAGGGGAACATATACTTCTGTTATAACAACAGCTCAAATTCATTCAAAAATGAATACAAAAAAACCTCAAAACGATTAAGTTTTCATAAGTAAATGTCTAAATCTTATTACCTAGATAAAGAAAATTCTACTCTTCTTCCATCATGGCAAATACATAGAAATGTTTCTTAGTCAGGTGAAATTTTGTATTACGCACTGAATCCTATCAATCGAAATATTCTTAATAATAAATTTGATCTATATATAAGATATTTTTCTATAGTATAATTCTAGTGAGAATCTTAGCTAGGTCTATCCTCACATACACAAACTCTAAACCTCTATTCACTAAGTACAAATAGTTCCAGATTTGTGCTAATTTTAAGAAGTGTTTCTATAAATTTTATTCAGTTTACTCTGTTCGCGATCTAAAAATCGTATTTTCCAAGGCCTCACTTCGACAAAATTTTTTTGGGTGCTCAAAATTGACCAAAATTTAGCTAGTTTCACAGATAGTGAAACCTTTACGAGCTTCGTAGCAAATTTGACCTTGCAAAAACACTATTCTTTCAAGATTCATTTCATTTTGAATGTGAATAGTTTATTTCAGCAAAATTAACAAACAACTCATTCGAGTTTAGATACAATCAACTTTTGTATTCCTCTATATACCTTATTCAAATAAAATAGTTGCATACTCAGATTAACAAATTATGTGCTGTTCGAGATTTTATTTTCCCTGTCAACTCTCCCTGATACCTTTTACAGCAGAGAATAAAATTAATTGTCTGCTCCTCCAAAATAAAATTTTTTTGGTATATTTGTGTCCATCTTACCATGTATGGAGAGCCAAGTCCTGGTACATGCTGGCCTTGGTAGGACGTATCGCCAGTATATGCGTGTGTAGTTAAGCGGTATGTCAGCAAGTGCATGTATATGTGTGTATTCACATATGACCATGCAACTCGCTGTTTACCATTGGTTGCTTTAAATACTATCGGTGAGTATCACGTTTTACACACCAATTGGGGTGAGTTTGATCGGTGATTTGTGTATACTTTTATCACACATCTCGTCATCGTCTTCAGATAAGCCAAGCCTATCTTGGTGGATTTGGGGGGTGAACCTAAAACCCTGCTTTTAGAATCATCAAATAGCATTGCACAAATGAGGCACATTGTCAAGCTTGAATTTCTACACTTTGCTCGCTATATATTTCAAAAACACTGTCTCCTATGCCATTCTAACTTTTAGGAATCAAAACATGCTTTGTATATTGGATAAGAATTTACCATAGATAATCAATGGTCTCTAGAATAGATGGAACAAAATTTGATATTGTTGTCATCGTGAAGTTTGAAATTTCATGGGAATATCCATCTGATAAGTGAAAAGAAACAGATATATTTTTCATAAACTAATAAAAAATATATGAATATTTGCCTCAACATATCTGCATGTTTTATTGGTTCCAGCGAAAATTCTCATTTTCATCATCAAAATTATCATAGTTCTGGGTGAGACCTGATTCTTCCCAAAGTTGCGAGTCTTACTCAAACACAGGTCCAGTATTAGTCTCTGAAGTTGATGGCGTAGGCTGAGGTGTAGCAAAATTTTTATTTGGTGTTGATCTAGTATTAGTATAAATTCCTTTTGATTCAACAACAGTACTAATCTGCAATTGATTTAGTATTTCTCGCACATTAACTTTCTTTTCAATTTGATTAAACATTAATTATAACTCTTTTTGGTCTCCGCCTCATTTATAAAATTTAGCATTATGATCATAAAAAGATATTTAAACCCGAAACACTTTTATCCATAAATTTAAATTCACTACAGCTTGAAACAATAAACCACCAATAACTATTTATCATCATTATCATTGTTTAAAATTCTCTTTTTACCCATAAATATGTGTAAAATACTATGCTATTAAATTCAATGAAAAATCATTCGAAAAACCTCAGCTTTTATCCCTATTCTCCAGAAATTTCAATCTGTAAAAAATGGTTGCTCTTTTTCTTCCCTGTCCTTTAAAAATAAAGTTGAATGCAACTTCAGCAATTGCAACAACTGCATGTATGTAGTTATATGATATTAATTAGACATTCTTCTTCTTCCTCTATCATAACTGATAAAAAATAACTCTAACATTTTATATGAAGGTTACAAGTTTACAAAAATTAAAACAATAAATCAAAAAACTGCATCATCCACTTATTCACATCATGTAGTAATAATAATGTATTACAAGAAAAATGTCTAGGGCTAAGACTCTGTTACAATATATTTGCTCCTCTTCCTTCTTCTTCATAAAAAAGTGGTCAAACACATGTCATCATACATTCTCCATTAAAAAATTTTTTATCTGTAAACCTGTTTAATACTTTATCTCATTAACCACTTATAATAGCCTCCTGGTTTAAGCATTGGACTTTTACTCAAATATACCAGGTTTGAATCCCCTGACAGACCAAAAACTTTTTCAAATTTATTATTATTTAATTTAATAAATAACAACAACATCACCTTATTCTTTGATGATGACATCATAGTCATCATCATCATCATCATCATCACCATCACCTTTGCACTTACAAGCTATAATTTTCTTTCTATACCACAATTGTATAGAAAACAATATACCCCTAAGGGTATACATATTTCTTACATATAAAAAATAAATATGTAGATGTAATAATACATGTATAAATAAGGATGCCAGGATATTTTAATAGTAAACATGAAATGGGAATAGAGACCACAAGATATGCAAACTGGTGAAGGAGGAGAGTAAAAAATAAATTTACTTCATGCTGTTTAACCAGTTTCACACACGTTGATTAGTATGTAAATGTTTATTAAGGATGGCAAGGTATGGATGTGGGGTTTTGCCAAGTAAAAACCTGCACTCATACCCTGGCATCCTTAATGAACATTTTTATACTACTGAAATTTATTCTAAAACTGAGAATGAATTAGTTATTGAGAATGTTAAATAAATAGTAAGTACACAAAAAATAAATAGGACACCTAACTGGCAAAAGCCTAAAAGTAATGTTTAAAGTAGTTGTAGGCATACCTGTAAATTTAACATACCAAGATGATGATTTTTCCATTTGTGAGATCTGTATCAAAGCCAAGTCAATTAGATTGGGCCACCATGGTGTGAGAACAAGGCTGACTAGACGCATGGAAGTAATCTTGTCTGACATAATGAGTCCATTCCAGGAACCCTATAATAGCAAAAAATTAATAATTACATTTATTGATCACTATTCAAATATAAATTTTCATTTTTGATCAAGAAAAAGTTTAAAGTATTTGATAAATTTAGGGGATATTATCAATTGTATTACACAAAATTTCCAAATAATTCCATAACTGTTCTTCAAACTGATCAGGCAAAAGAATATCAAGATTCGAAAAAAACACAATTTTGCTCTGAAAAAGGAATAACGTTTGATGATGGCATTGTATACACCCTCGAACTAAATGTTATCCCAAAAAGATGAAATTGAGCACCACTCAAAAGATTAAGAGCAATACTTTACAATGCTAAAATATATTTTAGACTATGGTCTACGACAGTATCAGCAGCTATGCTCATATTAAATAGAAGACAAACCTGCATCATTCAGGGAAATATGACCCCTTCTGAAAAACTTTATGATACTAAACCAGACATTTTACATCTTTGATGCTTTGGTGCCATTGTTTACAAGCACATCTCAGTAGAGCGTTTGCTAGTAGCAACCAAAGCAAAGAAGAAAGAAGAGGAGCATCTAGATCCCAAATTTTTGCCCTGATCACTCAAAATAATATTAGTAGGCTTTACTAATGTTGGATATCAAGTTCTTAATCCAATTAAAATACGTTCTTATAAATCCTATGACATTAAATTCGACAAGATGAAAACATTGTATGACTTTACTGATAAGGAGGAAACTCTACAAGTTAAGTCCCTTCTTGAAAAAACTGAGGCTATATATCATGTTAATCTCTCTGTCACTCATCTCTTTCTCTCACTCATGCCTATAAATATGCGCTTGCATAATATGATGGAGATATTTTTGGCAAAAGTTTTTGAGGAAATTTCTTCGTGATCATAGTGCATTTTCATAATTTTCAAATTTTTATTTAACGGGGACTTTTCCTCCCAAATGGCCTTTTTTATTTTTTTCCTTTTACCTCACCTCATCTGACCACCTACAATACAAAAAATACTTATTTAAAAAAATTAACCTCACCAAACCATTTACTATACAAAAAAAGTTATAATAAAAGCAATTTACTACTTTTTATCACTCACATTATGAAAAAAATTTACAAAAAACTAAAAAAAAAATTATATCTTGTCCAGAAATCAAACCTAATACCTCCCACATGGCAAGCACACACTGAGACTACATTCAGCAGCAGATGATGTAAGATAACAAATTATTTATGATACACTGTTTTGGCTGATAACTCTCCTGCTACCTCTCTCTCCTCCTCCTTTTCTCTATCACAGTTAATCACTCTGTATTTCTTTCTGTTCCCTTAAAAAGTTAAATACAACTATTTTTATCTCTATAAAATATATGTCTTATTTTTCTCACAATAAAATTGGTATAATAGGTAGGTAGGTATTGATTTTGAACTTTGTACCTTTTTGCATCCCCATATCTCAAGAAGGGAGTAATATGTACCAATGAAATTTTGAAGGTATACTTATGTCAGTGAGTGTATAAATAATTTTTGCGAAAAATATTCTGAAAAACTTTTTTGGGCAAGTGAGGTCAAAATCCACAACTTTGCCCGCAGCAAAGATATGGACCTCGGACTTAGCTTAAAACCTTCCTTGCGATGACACAAATAACTCCTGAAAATTTCAACTCGATCAACTAAACGGTTCTAAAGTGATGGGAATACAGACCAACATTCACATATATACATATAAACGTAATATAACTACCTATAAAAAAAAATTAGGTCAAAATAGGAAAATGGTACTAATCGTTTTCTTCTCTCATGAAACGGATAATTTTCATCATACCCACACATAACCCTTTTGTGAGGTCAATTTTAATACCCTGTTTGCAAGCAAACAGGGTAAAAAGTCAGAAGAAAGATAGGTACAGGTATCTCGAAGTCATGTGGTCCACGAAAAAAAATGAGAGTCGATAGCTTTTACCGATTCATTCATCTTACTCCTGTCTTTTTCGCTCTTTCTGTCTCTGGCTTCGACTGTCTTCCTCTTTTCTCTCCAGCTCTTTCCTACTCTTTCATTTTTTCTCCTCGTCATTCTGTAAACTGGCACGTACACACAGTATATACATTTGAAGCTGGGAGTCGTGGAAACTGTAGACGACACGTTACCGCCTGATAAATGCTACAACCTAAACGCATATACATATATATATAATATGCTAGTACCAATACCCCTCATACCTACCATACACCTACCTACCTAGACCTTCAAACCTGTGCCTACCAATACGTGCACGTATACCGCATTATACACGTTACAAGTCCACTCAATCCAGTCCAGTCACCCGTCTAATTTCGTATTCTTTTTTTTGCCCATCAGTCTGTTCGTATTTTTACGTACAATCAGTCATTACTAGTCATGTTTATGACTACACGGTAAGTTTCGCGTTCCTTTCGTTCATTTTTATTTTTTACATTATTTTAATTTTTCTTTGTTTCTTTTTCACCCCCTCAAAAAACAAATTTTTTTTTGTTAAAACTTATAAAAAAAATTAAAATTTAATTTTTTATTTTTTTTAAATTCAATATATTATGATGGCGTCGACTTCGGTGGTCGTCACTTTAATGGTGTCCTTTAGTGCTGGTGGTGATCGTGTCCATGTCTGAATCGTGGTGGTCGTTATATTCAGTGATCGTGACTGTTATACAGGTTGACTAAAAATTAAAAAAAATAAAAATAAAAATCGAAAAAGTTTAAAATTAATTGTGAATAGTGGCATCGCGATTCCTCATTTATTTTTGGCAGTGTTTTCGCCCTTGAAATAGGATGGACAAAAAAACAATAAACCAAAAAAAAGTGTGAAATGACCATCATTGTTCGAGTATATAACTGTCGGCGTAAAAGAACCGTACTGTTTTTCCCCACAAAAATTTTAACTGTTTAACATTGAAAAAAATAAACATAAAACGAAAATAAATAAAAGGTGAAATCTGGGATAACCTGAAAAAGATTTTTCGAACGTGCTGTCGGTTTTAAACGAAAGCGAAATGCACGATTACAATTCAGAACAGATGCAGTCACCATCGACACCACTGAATCGTGTTTTGTTTACATTTCATTTACATATGTGAGTATATATCTAGTATCTACCTGTATTAGAAACCTGCTGAATAAAAAAAATAAAACAAAAAAAATTTACGTTCGTATTGTACTCATTTCGTAATATACGAGAACATACAGCAATTTAAATAATATAAACGTTGTTTTTGAAGATAGGATTAACTAGTTTAAAGGGTTTAAGCGCCCTCTCCCATTACTCAGAACATTTCCAATCAAAACTATCAAAACTTATTTCCATCTCGCTATAATTATTTGCTAACCAAATTTCAACAATATCAACAATGAATTTTTCTTTAGTAATAATGACAGAACTTTGTTCTTTAATGGTTCAGTCGTGTTTTAAAAATTAGGCTGAATCAGAACATTATTCTACAAAAAAATTTTTTTAGCAAATTATTTTGATATCTTTTCTCAACTAACAAATGAAAAATTTAGAAAAATAAATTTAAACTCCTTCCTATTATTAATATTTGTTCCTGCAAAGAAATGATCGAATCTATTACCAATAAAACCTCTAGCGCAGTGATATTTCGTTAGAAAACCCAGTTTGCCGATTTTCATTGACAATATTAAACAAATAAATAAAAATAAAATAAAATAAAATCTAAATTAATGCGATGCAGAAGAGACGCTCGTAACCCCTTGCGCCGTAAACGAGAAAAATATACTTCTAGCAAAGCAGTCAACTTCTTTTTCTCCAGAAATTTTTCATTTTTAGTTTACATTTTTTTCAGAGACTACTAAACCAATAGACACCAAAATTCTACCAAATTTGCACTCGCATAATGACATTCTATTACGAAAATTTCAGCCCGATCCCTTTAATAGTTTTCTCAAATCAGAAAACCGAAATTCTTTTCCAGTTCTCTAGGAAACTGCCTCACGAATAGGCACCAAACTTCTAACAGACATGCTAATAAATAATTATGTGAGGAAAATCTGTCGTAAAAATTTCAACTCGATTCCTTATGTAATTTTCTCAAAATCCTGGAAAAACCATTTTTCTAGAAATTTTTTCTTTTCCAGTTATCTCGGAAAGTACCAAACGAATAAGCAACAAACTTCCGGACTTACACTAACATAAAACCAAAATTTAGGCGACACATACATACATATATATTTAAAACAAATTAGGTCAAAATGGGAAAATGGTGTCATTAGTTGTCTTTTGTCGAAAAACGGAAAATTCTTCAAACGCCCATCCATAAACCCTTCATGAGGTCACTACTGCTACATTCATTCTTTGGAAAAAATATCATCCTTATTGCCAAAACTTGTCCGACATGATCTAGAACTTTCATGAAGATTCTTCCATTAGACTGTTCCAAACGAATAGTATGTATGTACCTATACCAATTTCTGGTGTTGGAAAGAATCATTAGGTTTGTTTGATTTACAACACTTATTGTAAAAAGTGTACACACATTAGTTGGAATTGGGAGGTATAAACACGGTACAAATAATTTTCAAAGTTCAAAAACAGCTTCCACCATGAGTAAAAGTGTAGAAAAGGTCAGGGTGGTATAAATGTGCAGGTAAAGTAAAAATAAAACGTAAAAAGAGTAAAACAAAAGAGAAAAAAAAGAATGAAATAAGACTAAATACAAAATTAAAAAAATTAGGCATTTGCATTTCCTTACAGAAAATTAATTTATTGATCCGAACTTGGGAAGTTTGAATGATGTATTCTATTCAGTTTATAATTATATGAATCAGATATTGAATGTAATTATTAATGAGAAGGTAGAAGAAGACGTATACTCTGCCACGAGGCCATACTTCATTTTAAATGAGAATTATACCACTAAAATGATGATTTACGAACAGGAACAACTGAAAATTAATTTCACAATGCATTGTATGAGTACTCATTTTCATCTCAGATATACAGTATACATATTTTTTTGGGGGAAAGAAGGAAAAGACGAATTGTACCAAAATACCAGAGGTTAACATCCAATTCAAATCAACTTTTGCCTTCTTTTTTTGTTTTGTTAACTGATATAAGGAAAGAAACTTTCAATTTTTTAAGTTGGTTTTCATTTTTACACTGTTTCTTTATTCCACCAACTTTGAAACAGGTGGAAAGGTGTTACCACTATTGACACAACTAAAAAAAAACCAAAACAAAACACGTCTAACACAATAATTAGTGTAATGGGTGTACATACATTTTTGTATAAATTGAACAGAGCAAAATTATACAGTTCATTTTCTTCTCTTGTGGCATTTTCGAAGGTAATGGTTTCGACAGTGCGGGTTTTGCTGGGATAGCGAGGGATTTCATCATTCAATTTTACTCGAACTTTTATTTTTTAATTGATTTTATTATTATGATAATGGGATATCTTCTAGAAAAATTTTCCACAAAAGTGGGTCACAGTTTCGAAAAGTTTGGGAACCACTGTATGAGAAATAATAGCGTTAAAAATGAATTTCTAATTATTACACTTTTATACGTGTAAAAGGTTGTGTGAAGTGTACCCACACAGACACATAATGTAACCAAACCCAGTGATCGTGATCGCAGAGATTTCAGCGGTCACCTGAAATTCTCCGTGAAATCGAAATTGTGAGAAAGTATAATAAAAGCTCGATACCAAAATCGATTTGATTATCAAGCGGAGACTTGTGCGACGAAAACGAGCCAATTTTCAAATTTTTTATTTTTTATTTTATTTTACATTACATTCGAATTCTCTCCAGAAACTTTCGGCAGTTAATTATAAAAGAAGAATAACATGGACTATTTGATATTGCGTGCCCTGAAAAGTAGATACTTTCATCCTTAAACCGATTAGCCAACTACTTACGAAGTTGTGGTTTTAATTTCAGTTAAATCACATTCACGAAAATTTCATAATTTGTGGATTCTTCATTTAGCAAGTGATTATGAACACAAAAAAAAACAAAAAAACACGATTAATCGATTAGAGATTATGAAGACGTAAGTTGCTTCATACTCGATATGAAAATCGATAATTTGCTCCAAAATTCGCATTTTGCACCTTACTTAAAACTGATTTCAAATGAAAGTAGGCTCTTCTTCAGGATAATGCTATGTACCTACATCGATGTAACAATACTTTCACAAAAATGACAGTATTGACCAAAAAACCCGTTTAATTTCTTTAATTTTTATCAATTACAAATTTATAACAATAAGAAGTTGTTTTTTTGGATCTTTTTTTGTAGAAATTTCGGTTTTTTCGGTTTGGTTCTATTGGTGCTCCAATATATGCTTAAAAAATTCGTGCTTGGTAGAGTATTAACGACCGGATCCTGACCACCCACTCCAGCGACAAACATGCCAATTAAACGAAAAAGAAAAGAAACCATTATCTTCACCATTGCGTAGCAAATTGACACGGTGAACTTATCGCCCACCATGAATTTTGGCCTGAGCTATAAAGGCTTAAATTATCGGTTAAAAATGTTTGGAATAACATAAACACTTTTTTACTCTGAATTAACATAGTAAAATAAAACATAATAAAAGATCGTGATTTTCTTTGAAGAATATTTTAACCCCGTCCCCACTCGTCAAATATCAACATATACAGAAGAATTACTTACTAGTGTAAGTTTCACAATCGATCGTGTTTTTGGAGAACTTCCTTTATTAGTAGCGTACCGAGATTTGGAACACTCCGAAGCAAACACAACCTTGACAAGCCCCTCCCCATTCTAACAGATCACCATTTTGTTACTTTTATTTTCTACCAAAAACTATTTTTCCTCAAAAATTTTGTACCCCACAATCAGGCGCCCTAGAATGGCCGATTCACTCGCTTCACTGTCGCTACGGCACTGAGTCCTATTCGATATAAAATACCAAAAATTCACATTTTTTTGTAATTTTCTCCTAGTATAATCAATTTCTTTTCTTTTTCATCGTTTTAATCATGGTACCTCTTAAAATTCTCTTAGCCTTCCTCAGCTTAATAGTAGCATTAAATAAAATAAAACCATAATATAATATAGTATCAACCTACCTTCTTATGTAGATTATATCTACGACTATTTTATTGTTCGCACGAAATTAAATATCACGTACCTGTAGGAAACGTTACCTTAAAGGTCTCGTATACTGTGTACGTTACCTTGGCCTCACCAGTAAGATAGCGTTTTGGGGGCATGGATTGCGAAAAAAGTGACCTATAGACTGCTGCTGTGTGCGCTGCCATTTCTGCAAATGGTGTAAAGCTAAATCTGTCGAGGAATTCGTTAAAAAGTTTGTTAAGGCTGGTTTTCTTGACGACGTCGTCGGCCGGTCGGCAGAAAAAGAAAGTGGTCCTATTCTAATTAGTTTTTTGGGGGTTAGCGCTGCCAAGCCCCAGCTAACTTGATCAATCCAAATACGATAAACTCGAAACGAAAGAATAAATTATGCATTTAAAGTAGCGGTCACACACATACCGCATCTTACTTTCAGCATTGTAAAGAGAAAATTCAGGTGTTCGAACGACTCTAGTTTTATTGGTCTCAACTTCTAACTAATTTAGCCTATTTGTTTTTTTCATTAATTTCGTTTTCAGTCCAGGCATTTGAAACCTTTTTTTTTTAATTCTACAAAATTTTTATAGAATTTCTCTCTTCAAGAATGAAAAGGGATAAAACTTCAAAACAACTTACTAAGTGTGTCAACTCCTGCATGTAACCGCCTACTATACCTACTGTGGCCCTCAAATTAATTCATTTCTTGGGATTTCTAATAATACTAATTTTAATACAAGATTATCTCGGTAAAAAGAAAATTTTCAGCACCCAGGTTTCTATAAAAATTGTCACAATCAATAGTCAAGTATAATGCGCACCAAATGATAATAAACATTTTTATATTTTGAGTTTTCGTGTATATTATAGCTGTATCTACTATTTTTTTTCAATTTTTGAGTAAGACAAAATTAATGATGACTTTTTTCGTCAGAATATGAATGCTAAACATTTTTAATACACGCTCTTCAGATTTTTTTTTCGACAAAATGGACTTAAGGGCCAAACTTTCAAAATGATACACAAAAAATTTCATCCCTGACCACTGACTACGGGGATGAGTTTTCCACATATGATTTAAAGAAGAAAAATTTTAATTTTCCTCAATTGGTCACATCGTAATTTTTTCAAATCTTGCCTTCAGCAGTTAAAAGTACTGTACATGATGTTTCTTTGAGGAGTACTTTAACTCACATAGAGAATCCAAGCATTCGATGTCAGACAGTAGATGAGGTTCCGGTGGGACTTCTTACTGATAAACAGGTGGCTCGAAAGAAGCTTGCGGGGCACCATGGCAAGGGGCACGGAGAGCGGGTGTCCTGAGTGGATGACGACGTCATATTTTTGGACTTGGAAATTTCGGGGGCACGGTGTTTAATTGTGCTTTGGCTACATGGCCTTTTTATCTAGCGTCTGGAAGATTTATTTAATGTCAGAGTGTTGGAGAGAGTGATAGAAATCAGGAGGCCAATTGTCAATTAGCAGGAATTTTTCAGTCACATTCTGAAGCGTCAACCAAACATCCCGACATTTTGGGTCGGGAAAATGGCAGCGACCAATGTCGAACTCGCAACCTTTCGATCGTAAAGCCGAGCACCTAACCATTACACCATACAGTCTATAATTAGAAACATTGAAAACCTTTATTCAGAACTGAAGATGATTTAATATTGAGGATATTCTTAACTGGCATATTTTAATACATTCTCGTCAGATAAAATTAAAAATACCGTCCGTTCTTCAGTTTTTTTCTATCTCAATGATTTAAAATCGCTATTACTATTTGATGTCGTAGTGGACCACGGATTGATCAGAATGAGGTCATCAGTGGTTTCTCAACATAAATTTTCCAATCACATTTGACTTGATGCTTATTTGACAGCATCAAATATTCCAACCGGACACACCACCAGTTTGAGTACGGAATGAGACGAAAACGTGTCTCGAATCTAAGACCTTGTGAAGAATTCTCCAGCATCTACCCCTCGGAAGAAAATTGTCGCAAAAACCTTCTTCAAATGAATAGGCGACAGAAAATAATGTATCTTTCCACAAACCATTACTGTTTACGCGACATTCACGACTGACCCGGATTATTTGCCTCACACTTTCTGCTAAAGTCTGTTAGTAAAAGCCATACATGTGCAATACGACGATTTATTCATGCATTCCAATTTTGAGAAGTTACCCGCACTCACTACTATTGCTTTATGTCGCTGATTTATAAATCTTTATAAAGAGCACTGTAGAATGTACCTACTATCGATAAAATAAATCATTATTTTACAGAGATTTTATTCAACCGCAGGTACTATGTCGAATATTTATTTCCAACAATAATCGATTAAGGTCTGCACAACTATCAGTTTAACATTATGTCGTATTGTTTTCCATTGATGATCTAACCGTTTTGAGTCTCACCACACGAACACTATCTTCGGTCTCTCTGCGGTTAAAGCCATTATATTCGTATAATGATGGTGGTAAACATTATTCCAGTCAATGTGCCAGATTCTAACTTCATTGGAGATCGTCTAATACTTATTCACGAAATTTTTCAACTAGTAGCCCGTATCTTTTAATCATAGATCAATCAGCCTACAACTTTTTGGAGAATTATATATATAATCCACTTGAAAAGATCCAGCGTTGCCTAGAGGCTTTAACTTCTAGCATGGAGTGAAAATTTTCAGAATTATCCAGATGAATTTCGAATTTATCAAAAAAAGAGGCTTTCCAGCCAGCCAGGTTAGGGAAAATAACACCCCCTGACGCGGAGCGAATTTTCGTCCAATCTGAAAAGAAGACTGACGAATACAAAATTTTTTGTGAATTTCGCTGTTCGTGCTTTGACTATATTATTGTACCGGACCAGTAAAAAAATATGATTTCTACTAAGACATGCCGGCGCTAAATAGGCAACGTACCTTTTGACGTACTTTGTTTCGCGTTTATGTACGCTATCCTTGTGAATTTAAGGGATGTCAGTATCATATGTATTCTGTCGAAAATACGCAGAACATGTCTTTACATTAAGAAATACATTGGTCTTAAGGAGCTTCACTGGTCCAGCACTATAATATAGTCAAAGAGTTCATGTCATAAGCTAGTTTTTGAAGAAAACAGAAAATGTTTTCAAAAATTTTAAAACAAATTTTTAAGGTAGGTACCTTAAATTGGCAACGCACCAACATTGACCTAATTTTTGAAAAATTTTACTCTACAAAATATGAGAAAGTTTTTTTCAACATGCTTTAGATCGTCATAGAGACATAAATCGAAGGCATAACGGTGAAATTTTCATCGTATCTTATTCTAGTGTTCCATGCAACATATTTTTCATCCCGAGCTTTCGGAATGGTACGCCAGTTGAAATAAAAATGAAAATACTCAAAGTTTTATGAATTTTAGCGTCTCTGACTAGATAAAACAAAAAAATTTTTTTTTCTTAAACTTTTTTTTTTTAATCCATTTTTTACCCTGAATTCAAATCTTTACTCAAAATTCTTCAACGTCGCAACCTTTTCGAATTATATACAGGTACCTACTAGTCAAAAATCGTTCAACTTTGTATTTCATTCTTTCTAATCAGTTTTAAAATAAATTTAAGTAAGTATAAGTAGGTACCTACTGTTTAAAAGAATTATCATGAAAGAAAACGTAATAAAAAAAAATTATGGTACCGGTAGTAACAATAACTTCTAATAAATTTATGATAAGAAACAAAGAACAAACGCGAATACCGAATGAATAGAAATTAATTCCAAATAGTGAACGTGGATTTCGACTGAATTATTAATGTAGCTTAAAATTCTGGTGATGAAGGCTCGAGTATGAATTAATTATCAATTCTTCGACACAACCAAGCCTACATTTATACGAAACGATTACCTAACGGTACCAGGGAATTTTTTTTTGTGTGTGAAAATGTATCAAAAAAATCATTTAGCCTAAGCACTAACCTAAAAGGTGGATTTAAAAAAGGTTTTTTTTTTTTTATGCAGGTTTTGAAGAAAATCTACGTATGATTTCATAAAATGATTTAGGGGTGGAGGCGAGTACGTTTTTTCTTTCATGACCCAAGAAAATTTTGGGCATCGGAAGTTCAATTTCATATGTAAGTACCTATAAGTATATAAACTAAGAGACATAACAGGTGTATACCACGGACAATAGGAAACCCAGGAACAATAATAATGCAACAAGATTACTCAAAGGCATTTTTGAAATAAAAAAATCATAAAAATTGAGATACTCTTGAAGGGTTAATTCTATGGAAAATCATTTCAAAAACACTCTTCTTGGAGTGGGAACCTATGGTATAAAAGGCCCTTTACAAAAGTGTGATAAATATGAAACATACATATGGATCCACGGGACTGCTACCCGGAGTAAATTTCATGAAATAAAAGTGTATCCATATTAAATTGCTCAATAAACAACGGACAATTGGTGGATCATCATAAGAGATATTCTGCAAAATGACTATGAATTACTCCCGTCTTGTGAGGATATAGTGTCATAAGTTAAAAAAGAAATTGTGAGGAAAATAATTGGCAAATTTCATCGTACAGATTTTATCTCGGGCGTAGCCGATTATAACATACTGCAAGTTATACTCATTAAAAAAAAAAACGCTAGCGCAGCAAGCACGCTAGAAAATGTAGCTTTTCTTGACAAAGAAAATCTAAATAAATAAATAATGAAAAAATGAAAAAATCAACATTATTTTCCAGAACGCTAGGTAAAAATTACATTTGATGAATTGTAAAAGAAATTCATAATGAAGAGTATTACGGGGTTATAAAATACATGCGTAAGTTATTAAAATATGATTACTTAGCAAATAAAATAACACAAAGCCTGATTTTTACAGATTTTTTTTTTTTTTCACCTGGAATTATATTCTACTCTTCTCAGCAATAGTTGAAGATTTTATCAAATCAATTCTATGGATGAACCGTTAAGCTAATTAAAACTAAATTTTGCGGAATGTAATAGAATATATACTACATTTAATGTCTGTACCAAATTTCGCGACTATTGCTTAAAAACTACACATTTTATAGGGACCCTTCAAGTTAAAAAAATCCAACATAATAGGATGTACCGGACGCACCATCCAACCAATCTGGATCAAAAACAATAGGGTTTATTCTTGTCTATTTTCAAATAAGTGAATCAAATTTCTTGACTATTGGATAAAAATTGCAACCGGTATTGTAGATATGTGTATGTATAAATAGAATTATACTGTATATAAATATATAATCATATAAATATGTAATTATATACATACGAATTTAAGCTATTAATGCCAAAATTCCTGGGGTCATGAAACGAGAAACGAACCAACTCCCACCCCTGGGTCGTAATACCAAATCAATTTTAATTAGTAGATTTCTTTCGAAAACCTAAATAAAAAAGGTTCTGACAATACCACACAAAAAATTAATGTAAACTATAAATGTAAAAAATTCTGAGAACTTAACGAAATCTTTCGGAGACCACGAATTTATTTCAAAACGCAAGAAAAGAAGGAAATCTTAATTAACAGAGAAAAATTTACACGATTAAGCCAACAAAAACACCTACTTAAAATAAGAAACCAAGGATACACTTACCTTCTCATTTATGTTGTTGGTCCTTGGCTAAATTTGGTACTCTCAAAACAATTTATTCAACTGTACATAGGTATACCCACTGTTAAAATGTAGGAAATGGAAACGTTCAGATTCATAAAAGCTTATAATAAATGAAATGCATGAAAATTGTCGATATTTAGAAGGAAAAGTTAATTTACCTACCGATGATAAATGGTTATACGAGAATATAAATGGTCAGATGGTCGCTGCACGTATTAAGCATATTTTGTGAGTATATTCGTGTGTATTTGTATGCAACTTGGGAAAAAAAATTTAAACATAGATACATATGCTTAAGAATGCGGCTTTTACTCAGTTTACTTGTAAACGGTGTATTAAAAATTATTTTCCATTTCACGGCAAAAGAAAACTAATGATATAATTTTGCCATTTTGATCTAATTTTTTTTTTTTTTTGTATACATGTGACTTATCACCCACATTTTTGGTTCACAGTTTTGAGAAAACTGCAAAAGGGATAAGATTGAAATTCTCACGAAAAGTGTTTATTATATAGGACCAGGTCTGAAAGGAGTTTGGTGCTTATTGGTCCAGTAGTTTTTCCGAGAAAAATGTAAATCAGAAAGCTGGAGAAAAGTAAGTCGCCTGTGTTGCTTAAAATGTCTTTTTCGTATTTACAGGGTAAGGGGTTGCGAGCGTCTTTTCTGCATTGCATTAAGTAATTCAAGTTTTAGTTGCTTTCTTTTTTTCTTTTTTTTTTGAATTGTATCTTGATGAAAATTGGCAATCTAGGTTTTCTAGCGAAGTATTGCTACAATGTTTTTTTTTTTTTTTCTTTCATTTTTCTATTGAATAGTATGAAACTAATTAACGCTTTTGTTTGCAGGTATTCATTTTCAACGTAGCGGGACGAACATGAATCCTCTATTAAAATGAGAGACAAAAGTCGAGTTAAACATTTGGTAAGTAAACGAATACAGTCGAGGAATGTACCTACATATTTTAAAGATTACTCAAGTAAATTATAACAAGAAAGCTGCAGTAATTTCCATATTAATTGGAAATGAGAGAACACACAATTGCACGAACAGTTTGTAATAGTTAAAGTGTTTGTTATTAAAAGAGAAAGAGAGAAAAAATAGAAAAAGAAGAAGTAGAAAAAAAATACGCATGGTGCAACAAATACTTAGTGATTAAAAATTGACCATAATATGCAAAAACCGCTGGTATGGAATAACATAGGCTACTTTTCAAGGTACCTACCCAGTAAACGCATGACACACGAAAAATGTGTAGAAAATACCTTCGCAAATACCGATGGGGTAATAAAAATGAAAGTGAAATAACTTTGAAAATGTGAAATTCATCAATGGGCCGTAGCGGAAAGTTGGATTTTTTCCCTGTGTTGCACTCGCAACATAAGGGCAAATAGGGAAGGGGCAAAAAAAATTAGCCGACTTTTTTTCCTTGTGTCAGTTTCAATTTTCCACTTGTATCGAACCCTTACTCACACACCAAGAGGTAGAAATTATAGTTGTTAAATCATCATACTACATACCCCTTGTAATATTGTATTTTACCAAAATGGGCCTCACCCTATTTGCCAAAATTTTTTTTCACAAAAAAATAAAACCGACTTAAAAAAGACACAAAAATTAAAAGACGGACAAAAAAATTACTAAAAAGAGAAAAAATTTTTGATATGATCTAAAATTTTATAACACCATACTTTTTGTTTCTATATAAAACTCTTCAAGTCGGTGCCAAATTTCAAGCATAATATAGCTTATTATTAAGACTCTCCGACTGGATTTAAATGGGTAAACTTGTAGGCTTAAGTATTGTTGTAAACTCAGATTAGAGTTAAACACACTGGTTTTTGATACAAAATTGAGTTCTCAATATACAGTAGACGCTGCTTAATAGTATCGCGGATAATGGGATTAACCGTTTTATAACATCAAAACATCCAGGTACCGAACATCCATATACAAATGCATTGAAAAAAATTTGGTTATTAGAATCAACCCTTCGTTTATTTTAATCAAATAACAATTAAAAAACCCCAAAAAAGTATGACAAAATATGAATTTTTTGTTTTACGTTGTCCAATTTTTATCTCATTTCATCTTGTTTTCTCACAACCTAACTCCATACTTTCACCCACCTAGAAAAATTAAAAACATTTATGGAAAAATTAACAAATTTATTCAATAATTTCATCTGCTCACACATGTTCACATTACAAATCTGTATGTTAATGATTATTCAGTAATAAAATATGACTAGCCAATTTGCTAATTTAAAGTTTTTTTTGTTTTTTTAGATGAAAAATTTTTTGACTTGGAATTCTTTTCAATAGTCTACCTTTCGCCAAATAGAATCAGTCTTTTATTAGGATCATTTTGTCTTGGTCCCAAAGTGAATCTAATAAACGACGTCTACTGTAATCAAGATCGCAATAATAAGCAGAGGAGTCAGAATCACAATGACAACTGATCCATTATGTACAGTACAGGCATTATAATGCGAAATATTATTCTTGATTAATGTAGTTTTCTATACTAAACTTGATAATTATTAACAAAATTAGATTTTATAACTGAAATTTATCGCTAACTTGAGAAGCTTTATTAAAAAAAAACAAATAAACAAAAAAATTAGTAGGTATTATAACATCCTAGATTGTAGAAAATTATTTTTTTCTTCATGGTAATTTTTATTGTCTGTCTTTTTTACTTTCCAAACTTATTTTTTTTTAATAACAGAACAGTAGACAATAAATTACAACAATAAAAGCCTTTAAAGGATAATAAATGATAACTAATATATTTTGTCGAATTTTCAACGAATCGGAACCTGGTATATAGAGTCTAGCACGATAGAAATAGTCCGATTTGTGGTACACTTTTATGTCAGTTTTGCTCTTACATATTAGTCGTAGCTATGCTTTGTTATTCTTCAATCTCTTTACGAAAGCACAGATTGAAGAAAGTACTCCAAAGTACATAATATCCTCCTCACCACGATTAGGTATATATACACGAATTACTGTATGAAATTTATATTCCTTGAAATAAGTATGGGCAGACTAAGTACCTACGTAAAATCAAATTTAGTCAATTCATACCCACTCACAAAAAGAAGTTCCTTTCAATAAATTTAAAAATATATTTGCCGAAGATTAAAAATTTTTTGGAAGTAATTTCAAAAAAAAATTTGTATTCATCTATTGCAAATACTGTGAAAATAATACAGTCACAAAAACACTTCCAACATAATACCGTTCTTTTTACGGTTTTCTCAATTATATGTTTTGCACAATGCATCAATGTCCTTCCAAACACGGCATTACAATTTAAAACGTGAGAATGTAATTATACTGCAGTTTTGCAAAAAGTTTGTTCAACAAGGTTATATCATTCCGAGAATTTCAAATAATCTACGTCATCATTAATTTCAACCTATGAAAATTATTAATTCCCACTTGTCTAAAATTCGATTGAATCGTAATCGTAAACCGAATTATACGAAAAACTAATTTATTCAAAAAAATAGTAGGTACTAATCAGGAAACCCTATGTTTGAAATTACAGAGTAATTTTCATATAAAATAAAAACGAATCAATTGATTGTCTGACGACGAGAAATATAATCAGAAAATAATTCCAATAAATTACAGGACTAAATATTGTGTTACTCAAAATTCGAGAATAATTTTAAAACACTGTCATAACTTATTCCACCAACAGGTTCCTACGTCAGGACGATAATATTTTTTTTTTTTAAATATTTTTTGTGTGCTCGCAGAGTGATTAATTTTATTAAGTAAGAAACTGAAAATTGTTCCCTATAATGTTACGTCAAGTAAGGTAAAACGGGTGGGTGCGGGGTTGAGTACACGAAAATACGAAATGCTGTCTCAGCTCATGAACAGTTAGGTTTCAGTTTTTAACCCTGTTTATCTCGAAAACTACCGAGTTTTTACAGAAAGATAAATGAAGTATAAATTTTTTTTGTAGGTATTATTCCTCCTGAATAAAGAGGTAGAACTTATTTTTTGATAAAATAGACTTTAAGAATGGTTTTTATTCGTTGATTTACTCGCTATGATATAATACGTAAAAAGTTCACTAAAGGTAAACACTGAGTTATGGTTTATACTGTTTTTCTTCATTTATTTAAAATTTCCCAACTTTACAGAATATAGATTAGAGATTGAAGAATAGAGATGTGAGTTTAAACACTGTATTAAAGTGCTAGTTCCTGGTTCAACGAGCTTTGCTCGGATGAGTAACTGTAAAGTAAAAATTAAAAACCATATTTTAAATTCAATAAAAAAATTCGAAATTCATTAATAAACTTCAGTAATGGAGGCCGATGATAAATTATTAACTATAATTCTAGCTTCGATATGAGACATTTTTTATTCATTGTGTTTAAGGTTAATCATAAAATTTGATAATATGCAAATTGAAGATCTAAAAAAACATTCGTTCAAGACGAACTTTTCACAGTTAGCTGTTATCACTTATAGCTGATGGATAGATTGAGATGCTTATAATTCTGTTCAACAAACTTTCTCAAACTTGAGACTCATCCAGATCGTTTTCTCCCACCAAAAAACCATTATCCTGTAAACTTCAGTCACATTGGTGGTCTAACTATCCAAAACGCGTTTACATACTAAAACACGTACCCACATACAAATGTACATACATACATACACACATACTCTATCTATCTCCCACACACACAAACACACACACATATATACATACATACATACATACATACATACATACATACATACATACATATATACATACATACAAACATACATGCAATTATTGCTCGTATATCAGATAACTATTTAAAAAGTGGGAAGCTCCGTATTCTCTCCCCAACGCAGGTTGAGAAAGTCACATCAGATTTTTAATTTTTCCCCTAATTTTGGGAGGATTATGACTTGGAAAAGAATTACACTTTTTTGTTTTTTCCACCCCGAAAATTGATTTTAGAAATTATCCCACTCAACTTCCGGACACCCTGTGTAAAATCACTCTTCGAAAAGGGAAAACGATTTTTTTTTTCTAGTTTGGGTTGAAACTGATTTAACAAAAACAAAAGCAACAAATAAAGGAGAATTTTTCAGGAAAAGTAAATTGCCTTTTTTTCCCCTGCATTTAACGATAAATTTCCGAAAAAAGAGACAAAAATGTAATTTATGCTTAGAAAATCAAAAAAACATGGCTCGCCTATACTTGTTTGATATTGTTTACTAAAATTACAATAGACATTTAGTAAATTGATAGCGGCTATTTTGATTTAAAACAAATATAATTTTTCAAAAATAATGGGATCAACTCCTCTATTTAAAAAAAAGTTCATTAAAATCGGTGCACAGAGTAAGAAGTTATGTTGGAACACAACTAGATTACAAATCTTCAGGTCCTTGTCGATTTGATACATAAAATATCCTTTTTTTTTGAAGTCGGTCAAAAAATTTCAAAAAATGTCATTCGTGCGTGAAAAATGTGCATAAAATAGACTTTCGACATTTCTCATTTGATAGTTCCAATAAAAGTAACGAAAATAACCCAAAAGATAATCTAAATCTTCGGCCGCGTCAAGCTTCTCTTAATTTACTGTTCTCTAATTAGCAGGGAAAGGAGATCCATTCGAACTTAGTCCATTAAATTTGTTTGGATTTACCTATTTTCTAGAACAGCTAAAACGCCAAACCAATGGCTATTAGTTATATTGATAATAAGTAATTAAATAAAAATTAATTTTTAAAAATGCTCTTTTATAAGATTAATAAAACTCCTTCCACCAAAAATCATATCCAAAACTCACAAATAAACTTTAAAAAAGTAAAAAACTTGCTTTAGTGAGGATTTGATTCACACACCACACAACTGTAGACCAACATCGCTACCATTATGGAAAATAAGAGAAGAAACTTTAGATAAAAAAAACGAAATAAAAGACAGTAACTGATAACCAGAGTATTCAATATAATAGAGAATGCATGTGAAACAAAAACGACACCATCTTTACGATCAAAATATACCTCCATTGCTAAAGTACCAACAATTTTCAATCTCATTCTTCTCTACGAAATTCGTGTTGATTGTGATTATTCAGTTTATAATTACTTCTATTCATTCATTTGATTAAATTATTTGAAAAAAAAATTTATGATTACTGTCCATGAGCCCAAATAATAGGCGAGAAAATTCGAGTTCGGTACCGAAGGAGTGGGGACAAATAGCTTCAAAAACGGTGCCATTTTTCAAACACCATTTAGATCTACGTGCGTCCTCTGTTATATTTGATACTCTGAGCTGATTACAACCAAATTTGATTTTAGCGCCCCCAGATGTTAGTGCGAGAAGTACGTCATATTTCATCGCGTCAGTAATTGCGATAAAAATGTATAAACATTTAAAAAAGCAACCACATTTTGTATACCTCCGCTTTATAAAAATTTTTGGGAAACTTGACATTTTACGATGATATTAAAAGAAAAACACTTATTTGAAAAAAAAAATTAGACTATACAGTAACTATATATAGGTATAGGTAATGTATTTTTCTTGAATCACAATAATAAAATAATTTACCCTGTTTTATTTCTACGTGTCTGAGTAATAAGTATTAACGTTTTTTCGTTGGGTAAAAGGCATAAAGAAATATTTAGAATAAAAATGGCAGAGATATACATCTAAAGAGATGTCCAATGCCCTATACTCGCTGGTGTACAATAATACGTTAAAGATGAAAACAGAGCTAATAAAGTGTTACGTTCTGCCCATGCAAAGCTACGCTTATTTCGTTAAATTTACAACTGAATTTTTTGGAAACCCCTATTTTTACGTCATTAGGTCCACATAACGTATGCGCAGTAAAAAATATCCTGATCGGAAACCTTTCATCTTAGACGAGTTTTTGATCCTCTTGTTGGAGATCTCTTTAGCTGTATGTCTCTGAGAATTGGTTAAAATTTAGCTGCCACTACACTGTATAAAAAAGTTCGCCCGCAGCAACGAATCTAAGATATCATTATATTTGACCTGACATCGTTGGTCTGAAAGCGATTTCGAAACTGTCTCTCGGGTGTAATAATGTTACAAAACAAAAGAAAAAGAAAAAAAAACAACAATCAACGATATACCTACGGAATAAATCATACGAAGGAGGATACTAATTAATCCATCATTCGTGAAAGCAAAACATAAAATATAATTACCTACCTATATTCTTTCATTCTCCTGTCAAATGGTTTCACTGAAAAATTTTCTATCGATACACATTATACATGCTGGGCTAAAAATCAATTGTATACTTTCTCATTGTTTCTTCAACTCTTACGTAATGTTGAAATGTATGAATTTTTTATTTTTTATTTTTTTTTTGGGGCGATTGAGGATTAGGTGAGAGTGCCAGTGGCGACAGCTCGGCTTCAACAATTGTCTTGTACAGCTTCCTTATTGGCTTACAAGGTTTCTCACATTAAAACGATTCGTTAAATTACGTGTCTAGTACGTTCCTTTCGTTCAAGTATAATTTAGCAAAGTGCTTAATTAACATAGGTACTACATGTGTATTTGTCGATATATAACGGTGCAAATAATAAAGGCATATATAGCTGGCAGTACGAAGATACAACACTTGTATACATATACCACAAAATCAAACCTAATTACTTCCGCAGGAGAAAAATGCAAAAATCTGTGCAAAATTCGACGATAATGATTTAAAAACGTAATATACACTTTTCGTTTTCTTTCGTAATGATAATTAAAAATGATTCGTAAGGAATATGTTGACAGTGACATTGGTCCATTCGTCAAACAAACGAACGTCGAAATAAATCTGCTACAGGTGGACTTCATCGTTACCTAAGAATATACATAGTCCAAGGCAAGGGGAAAAGAATTTCTAACGCAGCAGCCCCTTCTCTAAAAAATTTATGTTTTTGAAACCAGTCAATTGAAACAAAAACTGGCCATGAATTAGTATCTTTGACTATATAGTACTGGACCAGTAGTGCTCCATGAGATCAATGTATTTTTCAATGTAAAGTCATGCCGATGAAAAAGTGAGCAATCGTAGCGTACCTTCTACGTATTTTCGACATTTTGCTCAACTTCACCAATTTAGAATATATATGATATATCATACCTTAAATTCACAGGGATAGCGTATATAAATACAAAGCAAAGTACCTACGTCAAAATTTACGCTCTGGTTGTCTATTTAGCGCCGGCATGTCTAATCAGATATCATAGTTTCCTTTACTGTCCCAGTATTATATAGTCGAAGGTTAGAATAGATCGTAAATAATGATAGTATTAAATTTATAGCTAGACCTATTGATTTAAAATTAGGCATTTTAGAGCTGTAAAACATTCAAAAAAGGAACAAAAATGCATTTACTGCGGAAGTATCGTCAAGCCGATCAGCACAAAAATTAATAGGTCTGGTCTTTGGTTTAGCACTAATATTCGTATCAGATTTTGTGACTATCGAACAAATATTGCGATCTGTATCAACGATGATAACAAAAAAGTAACATAAAATAAAATACAGGTATACCTAGATGTCATGTTATTGGTCTTTTCATGAAATGCCAAATTATTTCATAAAGTACGGCTACATACTGTAATGCGGATTATTCTATACTAATTACACTATCTGACCAACTTGGTTTGGTCAGTTCATGAAGTGTATTTATTGCTTATTAGTTAAATAATGCTACAGGTAATTCATGTAAATGTCAAAAATAAACTGAATGAAATGAAAACAGAATTTACGAAATAGCATCAGAAATAATAAGTGAGAATATTATACTTAATCATAAGAAAATAAATTTCGAAAAATTTCTTCATTTCAAATTATCAAATAGAAAAATGAAATGTTACTTCTTTTTGCGAGTATTACTGATTGCGTCTGCTATTGCTTATTAAACTTTTGGCAAAACATTCCACTTCCTTGTTCCTCACTACTTACTACTAGGTTTATACTTACATTTTGAGAATTTTTGATAACCCATACTTTAGGCAATACCTTCTCAAGTAGACAGAAATACCTCTTTATACATGTCATTAATTGGATGGTGGGAGTGCGCTGATTTCGCATAACATACACCCGTATTCTAGAACGATACTTAATTAAAGATTCGCTAGGTACTTAAAGTAATATTTTATTTGTGACTCCCATGTATAAGTATAGGATAAACTTGGTCAAACGAGTACTTAAGTCTTACTTAACATTAAGAAACATTCTAGAATATGGGTTAGTGTTTCAGCTCCATACCATCCTTTCATGATTTAACTTCCAAAACCTCATTATTTTCATCATAAACAAATTATTTTCATCATAAAAAAATTATTTTCATCATAAACAAGTGATAACTAAGAACAAGAATTATATTATCTGACTAACAATATTATAACATATTTTCCTACGAAAGTGCAAAGTGAGCAGTTCTCAATGAGTTGCAATTTGCAGTATGAGCCATATGCAAGTGCTGTAAATTTTACGAGTCAAGGTCGCTCACATTGCTCTCAAGTTGCAAATGCTATTTTTTGAAATACATGCACATGCGCATTAGGGAAGGTGTCTGACTGGTTGGGAGGAGAAATGTAACATTTTTGCTGCGGGAGCAAATAGGTACTTGTTTTGCATGCCATTTACTTTTGCTCCCTGGTTGGAAATTCTACATTTTGGGCTTAAAAACATAAAAAATTAGGTACAGCTGAAATGAAGGAGGAAACAAAAAAATCAAAACAACAAACAAAAGAAAAAAGAAATCAAAAATAAAAAAAATTTTCTGATGTAGGTACCTTGGAACATACGAAAAATACGTTTCAATTTTTCACCAGTAATTTTCCTGATTAAAACTGTCCAAAAATATGAAAAAAGTTTGGGGTATTAGGAAAGATGTCCTAAATTAGCAAATTCCTGAGAAAAATGTCACAACTGAAAAATAATCAGTTTTCCTAATAATAACTAGATATATTATTACAATTCAAATAGCCTGTATCATCTGTTATCTAAATATAATATTACTTTTAGATGCAGTGCACTTCGTATTGTATTAGAAAAAACAAATTTAATTTTTTAATTTAAAAACATTTTTTTCTCATGAGATTTAACATGTACCATAGTACACTGGGGTATTGTAACATGGAACCAAAAATGTGACCTCCTTTATGATGGAATCAGAAAAAAACTATTACATATGTTAATTATTCCTTTTGGTTTTGTTTTTTCAATGAAGGTTCATTTTTTTAAAATTTATTGGTCCCAAATATCTAACTAAATTCCAGCTCACACCAGAGACAAAAAGGAAAAAGTGTTACAGGATACCACGGTCTCCCCTACCATTTTTGAAGCTATCGTACCCACCCCAACCGTACCGAATTCAAATTTTATTGCCCCAAATTTGGGCCCACGAAAAATAATTAGAAATTTCTTTTCAAAGAACTGAATTAAATGAATGAATAAATATAATTATTAATTAATAAGAATTCAGAAACCACAAAAAACACAAATTTTGGAGATAAAAATGAGATTGAGAATCGTACAGTTCCGTAGGAGTGAGGATATTTCATCTTAAAATAGGTCACACTTTTCTTTTCGGATGCGTCTTCCATTATATTTAATAATTATGTAAGTGAATGGTTGGCAGGTTGGAGGAGGTGGATTTCTTGTTTTGAAAAAGGAATTTATCCAATGCCTTTAGGTAGGTATAGTGGTAAGTTTAAATTTACATTTTTGACTAGGCATTTATGAAATTGATTAAGGTTTATTTCCTGGTATTTTTGGCATTCCCTAAATATTTACGAAATTGGCTAAAATTTTTCGGTTATCATCAATAATACCGTATAAGAGTTTTCAGTCAAAAAGAATAGTATTCTAAAACAGAGGAATTTTCAGGTATTTTCATTATTGTCTAATTATTTTTTTACTTTATTTTAGTGATTTTTACTATTGACTAATTCAAATTTTTCTTTAAGTTATTTATGTAAATAAGTAAATAAAAATCCTTAATTCCATAATTCTCTAATTCTCGAGAAAATTTGCATTTCTGACTACGGGATTTTCATAACATTCGTGTCAATGGAAGACATATAAAGTCTTTTTGCTTGCTTTTTTTCCCTTTTGCCTAGGAACTTTCTCACATAATTAACTGCAAGATATACCTATATACGTGAATTTGAGGTTACAGTGTCAAAAGTTTCCTCTCGTCGTGAAACAAAAAACGTACCTACCCCCAAACCTAGATCGTTTCATAAGGTTAAAATTAATGCGTAGATTTTCATGGAAAACCTAAATAAAAATCATTCGAGAGAATGGATTGATTTTAAAATTTTCTTATAGAAGCAGCCTTCGCGAATCAAGTACGATAATGTACCTACAGGGAAGAAAGGAGCCATTTCGTTGTAGTAATTTCGAAAGAAGTTCTTTGAGATTGATTAAAAAAAAAAAAAAAAAAGTAAGCAATTTGGGTTACGATGGCTTTTAGAGAGTGTTAAATTTCACCGACATATAACGTTATAACTCTCTGTACATAGGCAAACTGCCGACAAAAATGAAATTAGTAGAATCAAATGTCACGACAAGTCACACTCACACTAGTCCGGTATGATAACTTTTCCTCTTATACCATCGCATATATATATATATATATATATATATGCAAAAATAGACATTTACTAACTTAAGTGAATGGCTGTACAAATCTTTATCAGTTTTGCACACGAAACCATATCTACGAGCTTTCTACTTTCGTGGGAAAAATTAATGCGATAATTTTGACTGTGTGGTTCTAAAGATGCATTTTAGGAGAAATAAAAAAATTAATAATTCCTTTCATCACCATTCACTAACTATCGGTCCGACCACGCAAATGGTTCTTACAATTCACACATGTAATCATATTTTTTGCTGTCAGTATAATGAACCATATTTCATTGACTCGGTACACAGGTGGATATTAAGGAGTGGCTATAGTTACAGAAGGAACTTTCCCCCCTCAATATACAATTAGTCTCTCAGAGCCATAGAAGCCATAGTATAAACACTAGTCTGCCAGTGTCATTGACAATAGGCCTACAACGAGTCTCCCAATCATTTTCATTACTTCTTATTTTGTCAGAAGAAATACACTGGCATTGATTCAGAAATTGCGTAATTTTTTCTGACAGAAGGCCTCATATACCTACACTGTTACAATGATCTCGTCATCGTCTAAAATTTTGAAAATCAACAACAAATAATGAGTCATAATAATCATTTTAAATCCTAAAATGTTCGAAAATATATACGGCTGATGACGAACATCAAAAATAATAGACTATTTATGACAACCAAGGCCAGTTTTAATGAGAGATTTGGGGTAAAATCCCCCAGCGCCAAAAAGATAAGTCAATTTAAAACACGATTATTTAGCTTTTCAATGTTACCCTCTCCCATAAACTTTCATGCATTGTAAAAGTTGATTCTATCGCCCCCCAAGAATAAATCCTGAAAGCGGGCCTGATGACAACCTAACATATAAGAATACAACAGAAAAACATCGTACCACGATGATAATTTAAGATCAATTAATTTCGCGCATTTAACTTTTATCTGAAAAGAAGAATATGGAAGGCGATCATGAAAATAGTAGATGAAACTACACCAGGAAACTAACCCTATCAAATTTAAAAATAGTCTTCCAATGATTAAGGGGCTGAAATTGAGAGGAATAGTAGTTTACCCAGAAGGGAGTATAGTCTTTGTCTTATTTTTCATTTCAAATAATAGGTCTACCTCATCAAGTTCGAATTTTGCCGACTTTAACAAAACCATTTTTTGTTTTTCCGCAAGGAATAATTTTTTCGGCTGAGGAGGATAGATCAAACAGAAGTACGTACTCAGAGAATTGAAAATTCGGTTTCATGGCCCAGCCAAATAAATATCACTAGTTCAGAGATCATTATTCCTCTCACCATCGATATTACTGAATTCGAATCAGAGACCTAGACGGTAGACACTGCGGAGAAGCTGACACATAAAAATGAGTGTAAGAGTAACGTGCTGATCAAAATTCTGTCATGAGGGCAATTAAAACGTCAACATTTTCTGTTGGTTAAATTCTTCAAAGAATCCGTGAAGATAAAAAAATATTTCCAGAGAAAAGGAAACTACCTGTTTCTTTCGCCTCATCCAGCACCAACGACCACAGACTGAGGGAGCTATGATCGCTTCCCTTCCTTCTTTTATTCAGCTATTCTTGGCCTGTCAACAAATTAAACTGTTGAATAAGAGAGAGGTAAAAAGCTTCATTTATTGTCTAGCTTCTCTTATTAACGGTGCTCTCAATTAATAAAATTAAAATGTCTAACCATAGGGAGTGCTTATAGCAATTTTTGTATGAAAGTGTAGGTAATTTTAGCTATTTAGCAGTAATTATCGGTTCCTTCCATAATCATGTGCAGTTTATTACCACTGTTTTAATTTATAAAGAAGTTTGTATGCATCCAAGTATAAGTATAATGAACCGACCACTATAGGTACCTACCCGCTAGCCAAATATAAATAAAATTTGATCATGAAGTTGAAAGAGATAACAGAGAGAGAGAGAGAGAGAGAGAGAGAGAGAGAGAGAGAGAGAGAGAGAGAGAGAGAGAGTGAGAGAGAGAGCATCCAGATGGTGGTGCTGTCTATCTTTCACTCATTGCGAATATGTAAGCTGGCGTAAACACAGGGATAATTTACCTTATAATGATTGTAAAGGCTACAGATTTGTTATAATCTCGTTCATATTGTGTTCGTTAAACTAGTCGAAATACTATTAAAGAAAGTTTTAAAAATCACATAAATTATTTTTTTAGTTGCATTTAATCTGATTAACGTACATCGGCAATGGGTGATAGAAAGATAGGCACACCGTTCCGATAGCTCTCTTTCTTTCAAATAAATGCAGCCACTTTCGTAATATAGTGCTCATTCAATTATACCTATACGATACTCCTATGTTTGAATTATCCAAAATATAATATAAACGTAGGTAGGCTCAAAGCATAGGCAAAAAGCCTGTATATTCCAGGCACTAACAAAACTGAATTGATGGCAAAAATCGAAATTTTGTGTCATTTTTAAGTAAGGTATCGGTGTATCTATTTAAAAATATCTATTCCGCACATAAACTGCGGTCAGTTTGAATTTTTCAAAAGTGTCAAAGTTTGTAATGCCTGTCATCGAAAAACCAGCCAACTAATTTTTCTAAAATTCAATACCAAACCACTTTTTAATTGTCTTTAACTACCATAAAAATTTCAGGTTAAAATCTTTCAATTTATGGGAGTTATCGTATGACATCATGGTGAATTCGCAAAACTTTGAGAACCCCTCCCTCCGAAACAAGAGATGAAATTTAAACATTTTAACAGTAATGTGTAGCCCATGAAAGCGTTTAACCATGTTCCAAGCTTCATTTACATAGCTCAAAAAGTGAAGACCCCACAGACTCCAAAAATTTTTAAAATGACTAAAAAGTGGGAATATATACCTTATATCTATGTAGGTATATTATATTATATTACATAGGTATTTATTCAGTCAAAGTGGTGAACTTTTTTCTTAATAACAGGCACCTACTTAATGTGGCGTAATTTTTACAATGTGGCCGACTTATTGGGTCACCACATCACCACCCCCTTTTTTCTTCGGAAAAAATGAATATACTTCACAGTTATTTTCCTGATTTTCTCACATAACGGTCAATCTTAGAGAAAAGTTTATACCTACAGTCTATTCCAAATAAGAAAGACATAACGTCAAAGAGACAATCACATTTCACAGCTACGTTAAATTAAAAATACTGTTGTAAACAAAACCAATTTGGATACAGCCTTCGTTGAATAGGGTGCTTTTCTTTTTCCTCCTGGTCCATCAACTCATAGTCTTTCTTATTTGGAACAGACTAAAGTAAAAAACTTCCTCACAAAATTTTCGACAAATTAAGTCATTTTACACATTTTTCATAGGCACCATAGTTTTGCAATTAAAAGCTGTTAAACATTTTATTGCGCAAAGTTTTCTTTTCAAGGGGTTCTAAAAGGGGGTAGTATAAACCTGAGGGGTGGAAACATCTATGTTTCATGACGTCCACTTCCCAACACACAAGAGAGCAGTCAGAGGATATTACGGGGCTCGTCAGAAAAAATACAGTACACTGGTCATAATTTTGGACTTTGAAATTTTAGCAGCTGGAAGGGATTATGACGTCATAATTTTGAACTTGAAAACTTCCTGTCAGATTTTTTTTGTTACATTTTATCTGTTATATTTTTTTTTATGAGATACCTTTCTTTGAAAGACGTTTTCCATTATCTATTACTGAAGGGGCTGAATACGTCACAATTTTGGATTTTACATTTTATCTGTAACATTTTGTCACTTTTTTTTTTGAGGCACCCCTCTTTGAAAGACGTTTTCCGTCAAAAAAGTTTTTTGAAGTCAACAGGTGATAAGGCGACCTGAAAGTGAAAAAGTAAACCGCTCTTAATGAAAAAATATCAACGTTGGGAAAACAAGGAGCTAGATGTTATACCCCCATTTTGTCATAGCTGAATGAATACAAATAATAGAGAAAAAAAACCAGCCACTTTATCTGCTATTCTCTGTATACATATCGGGTACAGAAGAATTTGGGTAACCTATATGCTCGTGATCTACGACTTAGGATCGGCACTTTTCCACAGACCCCAGGTCCCGCTACTGCATTTTTTTTTGAAAACTACGCTAAATTCACTTGGATACAGTACCTATACTTACACGCTCATTTAAAATAAGAAGAAATACTCCTTAAAATGCTTATTGACGATATTCGATGTCACAGAATTAGCTTTATTCTATTAATGTTTCTTCAAACTCCAATACACTTTTGTGGAACAATTCAAAAATAGGAAAACTATCTCAATTTTAATGCTAATTAACACCGCGTATAAACTCAAATCGAATTGCAGGCCATCAAATGAAAAACCCACCAAACGAATAGCGAGTAGGTACCTATTCAACCTATCCAGCTGAACATTCCACAATACTAATTTTACGAAGTACATACATCGTCACGAAACTATAAGGCTACCTACATCACATAGGTGAATATAATAATTATTTGGACTGAGTAAATTAACGATACAGAGTTTTGAAGATGGAATTCTCATTTTTCGGCAATGGAAGAGCATATATAATGGGTTAACCATCAAAGCATCAGTAAGGTTAACGGACTTTATTCAGGTCAATTATGTAGAGAAAAAAAATACTATTTCGTAAAGCATTCTAAACACAAAACGAAAAAAAGAATGAAATGAACTTCTCTAACAATGACAGATAAAAAAAAAAAAATACCTAATTATTATCGAATACCGGATAGAAAGATGAATTTAAAATAGGATAAGGAAGAGAACGAGAACACGAGAAATGGTGAATGCGAGCAAAAAATAAACGTTTGTATCTTTTAGCAGTTAAAAAGTGAAGAACCTGCTAAAATAATACTACGAGGACCTAACTACTTACAGGTACCTACATACTATATGCATGTTCGAATGAAGAGAATACACGAAGTACATTGCTAAAAAACATCATAAATGTTTTATTACAGAAACCTAAACCTAGACCCAGACTCTTGAACTAGAACTAGAACAAAACCATCGGAGCTAAATTTGATATCATTATTTCGAGATAGTGAAGACTCGGTTTAAAATGTTATCACTCCTTTTTTTTACTCACAATAATAATTACCTAATACCTAACACTTTTTTTTTGACAAATCTGATGGCAGAAATCGATCATTCAGAAAGGTACTTTCTGAGAACAGTTCAAGCCTTACGGTGAAAAAAACTTGAACGCCAACTCTTATCATTCGAATGCTTGAACCCTAGTTACCTGGATTACCAGTCACAAGTCTTGCAAATATTATTCTTTGATCACCAGAGTGCGTTTTGTGTTTGTCTGACAAATTTTCAAATTTCCCTCATAGTTTCAAAGTTACCCCAGTCTGCAGAACCTAAAACATAGTAGTTTGGTACTACTTCGCATAGGTACCGTAGGAGACTATAGGTTATTTCAAGTAAAAACGACATGACGTCGTATGAGTTGATGGACCAGGAGGAGAAAGGAAAGGGTACAGATGCACCCTATTCAACGAAGGCTGCATCTAAAATGGTTTTTTTTACATCAATATTTTTAGCTTGACGTAGCTGCGAAATATGATTGTCTCTGTGACATCATGTCTTTCTTATTTGAAATAGACCATAGGAGTAGTATATACTATACTACTTAGTATATAGCAAACAGTACAGTAGTAATATTAGCATAGATTAGTCAGCACTAAATAAAACTAGGTATTACACCCTCAACAACATTTAAGGAAGTATCGTGCCTTCTCACTGTGTGGTACCTACACACTGGAGCTACAGCTATTAATTTCTTGACTGGGTATAATCACTGGCTGTAACAGCACCAACAAACCGTCCTAATCGGATTTATAGTGGTTTATGAAAATTTCTTTTTCCAGTGACGAGGCAATCCTACAATTTTTTTTTCGTTTCATTTTTTACTGCCTGGACGTAGTCTATTCAACTTTTTAGTATAATATACGCTCGAATAGTTAAGGACACATTAACCAAAATCCGACAAAGGTTCAGCAGCAAGAAAAAGAAGACCAGGCATAGCAAAGCTATTTCGATTCGCAACATCACATATTCCGAGCACGTCTAACACGTTCGGCGAATCGAATAATATTCGGAACCTATAGGTAGTCAAAAGGCATCCTCTATCCTTTGTTTTTTTTGTTTTTTTTTGAAGCCCATGTAACGAGAAAACGTTTGCCTTGATACGCGTAATTTGTCGCAAACCGTTCATTTTTTATAATTTTTTTTTTTTTAATTGTTTCGTTTTCCTCTTTTTAACTGTCATATTTTTCTTCTTCTTTCGGCACCAAACCGGACACACCAATTTATGGTCACGTAATAACGTCGGCACCTGCCATATTCGCATTTACTTTTTCGTCCTGCTTCAATAGATGATACGTATTTTTTGTTTCTCTCCCCCTCTTTTGTTTCTGTTCTTTTTGAGGACTGATAACGGAGCGCTATGGGTCATATTCGACGTTCAAGGAAGGAGTTCGTACACGCATATCGTATATGCGGCCGGCAAAATGTTTTCGCATTTTACGATCTTTCGGTGCCATAAATTTATAATTTTTTGCGCTGCGGAAAAGAAGCGCATATTAAACTTGAAATCGGTCAGGGCGAAACGATAAAAAACAAAAAACAACAACAACGACTAGGCCACATGGAGAAAACCAGAATTATGCCATCGGGAAAGGTTGGTCGATGTGTTTCCCCCTGAGGGCTCCATCGTCGATCAAAAAAATAAGTAGAGCTCCAATTCTTGACCATCGTGTCCAAAATCTGAGCTGTAAAAAATACGAATATGCTCCGTCCAGGCCCAAATGAAAACGAACACTTTTGATAAGGAAGTGAATATAGTGATAATATAGTGAGGCTAGCTATTTAGAAATGTGAATATTATTAGAGAATTATGAAAAGCCCCACGAGAAGAAAGCAATCATTGACGTCTCGTGCACCATCTATGCGTGAAGGAGGTCAAACTGGCCCAAATAAGGTAAATTGGAATGAAAAAATGAAATCTAGCGCAGCAAAGCTCTACTAAAAATGCAGGCTTTAAAAACTCGTGATAATCTGGGTGGAGTGTGGTGAGCGTGTTAGCATAACAAACTTAAATTTAAAAAAAAAAGTGTTAGTGTAACAGAAAACTGATTTAAAAATCGATAAAAATATATATCGATGTATATTGAAATATATTATCTATATATATCTAAAAATATTTGATAGGGACATAACCTACATACAAACATACATACATAGTCGACACACGCACACACACCTGTGTACATAAAAAAGTAATTCATCACCTCAAATTTTTTTAGAGTACCATACCAAAGAAATCCGAAACCAAGGGCGTGAGAACATTTTGAAAATTTTTCTAATCTAGAACAAGTTAACGGGAAAATTTATAAAATTGGTTCAAGAAAGATTTATTTCCTCAGAAAATTAATGAATTTTCATAAATTATAGTCTACCCTAAGTGGTACACGCGAGTATCTTTAATTGAAATTCATAGATTAGAAAATTCATTTTATAAATTTTTTGCCTGTAGGTAACTGATCGATTACCCGAAATTTAACGTATCATACAACTTAACAGTTGAACTTAGGAGGACGAGCTCAACATTTCTAGATCAATTGAAAACTAATAAAATTTTGAATCAATTATTCATTTTCATTTCATTTTTTAGTTTTTCATGAGAAGTGAGGACTCTGCACTGTAATATGCAAACATCGCATCACTATTTATAAGTTTCAAAAAATAAATACAAACATTTTTTACCATTCATCAAGTTCAACAACTACCAGCGCAGTTTATAAATTTTAAGACTAATTTTCTTATAGACATACGAATAATATTAAGTATTGGTTACCAATTGAACTATGTGATACGAATCATTGTAGATAATTCTACTAAAGTATCAACAGCATCAATATAGTTTGTGTAAGATTATATCATTTCGCCCAAATCAGGTTTCTTGCCTCTGTAATTAATTTGACTTGTTGGACACGATTGACGAGGATAACCATTTTCTCCAGAAGATCATTAGAGTGATGCGAGCTGTTGTTTCGCTAATGATGATTAATAAACATAATCCTGAAGTTCATATGATTGAGTGAAAATTCTTCTAAGCCAAAAAAACTGACTTCCATCCATTCGGTAACCACTTTTTGTCACTTTTTGGGGCAAAAACTAGTTGCAATATTTAATTACCTCCCTTACTCATATTTCAACTACCTAGGAGCCTCCACAGGGTTCAATTCGACACTGATTTTCCCCATATTATTTTTAAGCTTAATTTAGTTGAAAATGAAAATGCGGACTTATTTGATTCGATTTCCACGACTGAAAAAGCTGGGACACTGCCTAAGAGACATCCCTTCGAAATACTTTTTGGTATTTGCAATTAATTTCGTTCGAAGATTTTACAGACTGCGATGGTAATTACTGTAAGTTAATCTGTCGAAGATACAGATTTTCTCTTCTGCTGATTCAGGAGATTGAGGCATGGGTACCTTTAGGTTAATTCCAGGTTTTAAGAAGGCTATATTAAAATATTTTTTTCCCTCGAAGACGTTTTTTTTGGCTTACTGTGCATAAGTAGGTATATTTAAAGGAACTTTTTTATTCTCCCTTAAACTTCCATAGAATTTTTATCGAGAAGTCTTCGCTTACATTTGATATAATGTAGCCAATTTAAAAAAAAGAATAAATAAATAAATAAAAAAAACAAGGAAATGACTGTTGAAAAAATGAATCGAAACCCGTATCTTCAGTTATATCTCATCATTGTTTAAATTACTGGTAATCATTCACTAAAGAGTATAATTATCAATTAGGAGTACGTACGTAAACAATAGAACACAATGGACCGTTTTAATTTATGATCTCTCAGCCAACAGCTTGATACACTAGCTGTTGTCGATCTATTCAAACTAAAACCTCAAATCAATGAAACATTGTATTTTTTACTAATTGGTTCATCGATACCAATTATTTTTCTCAAGTCACTACTTAATGGTCCATCCACCGTATCGAACGTAATTAATGTTGAAAAGCATAAATCACTTTTTACAGCTGCGAGTATAAGTGGCGGTTTTTACTAAGGAACAAAGTCACAGGTGCCTAAAGAATATTCCTCTTTCAAAAGTAGTACAACGACTCGCGAGAATCAATGAACCAAGAATAAAATTATAAATCAGAATTAATGAAAATTGTTTAATAAAAAAGGTTTTCAGTGCAGTTCACTGGAAGTAGAAATAATGGCTGAACATCAGAATATGTTGAAAGCTGCGGATTCTGCGGAGTAGGTATCAAAAATCTTCAAGAGTTAAAATTTAAAAAAACAAAACAAAACAGGAGTTCTCTCATATATTTTCAACTTTTTATTAAAAAAGGAAAATTTATTCAGTAATTATCCGAGGGAAAAGATTTTTCTGTTCTTAATAATAATACAAATAAGCTAAGATTCAAACCTTTTTTAATTTCTCTCTTCTAATCATAAAGGTACTGGTAAGTTAATTTATGTGAGATGCGATATTCCATCATTCATAATTTCTAACTAAAACTACTGAGTACCTATTTAAAATTTTTGCTAACTCTACTCTTCGTAATATATAAAGCATGAAATATCGAAATAAAAAGGGAAGCAAAGGGAGAGAAGAAAGGAAATCCAATGCAAGTATACGTAAAGATGACCCGAAAAAAGATACCTACTCAACTTTATTAGGTATGATAATTTTAAGAATTTTATTTCCCGACCCAGAATATGGCAGTGTGTTCAGTTCGGTTCTAATGGTGCTCCAGTGTATGAGTGAAAATTTTATACTAGTAGAATAATGACCGCCAGATCCTAATTATTCCCCTCCTCACTCCGACAGCAAACATATCCTCCTGACGTTTGATAAAATGGTCCAGTTTCTAGTAACCGAGATCAAATAAGTAGTTTAAAAAACAAAAACGTAACAAAATGAATTTTTCATTTAATTTGACCCACCTTTATATTTCGTCTTGTACAAAACTACAAATCAACAATAACCACCGAGTCTGTAAAAAATTAAAACACCATAATTATATTCATGGCTAATTTTTTGTACGAAGATTGTTTTTCTCAACTCAATTTACTAATCGTATTCGGAGACTAAAAGAAAAGGGCATAAATGTAAATTTTTTAAAAACTGAGATAGGTAGGCATGTTTTGTAGTGCATAAAAATATCTGTATACAATACTAAAACGGTCAGAAGGACAAGGCATTGCAGAGAGAAGTTGTGTCCTTCTAAATCAGGAGTTCAGAATCGAGTTTCAGTCGAAGATGTGCGTCAATGTCAGTTGACACTTGTGCACTCTAGATCTCAAGTGCAGACGATGTCTGTTAGCAGAACGTAGAAGAGAAACACAACTGCAAAAATCTGCTACTTCAAAACAAAGGTGCACTTTGAGGCCGGTATTCATAGTAGACACTAACCATGAGCTAAATATTCACTAACCTAAAAGTCAATTTCAAACTTACAGAAAAGCTACGTTTTTCACCTATATTTCTCAGCTAAACTGTAAGTTTTTTCATATCTTTGTTGTATAATTTGCAAAATAAAGTTACACGTTTCTTAGTTAAAACTATATTTTTTCGTTGCTTCACTGTCGTTTAGAAACAGGCCCTCGAGTTAGTGAACAATTAACCCAAGGTTGGTGACGACCATGAATATTCACTTAAAATTTTACAATTTCAACTATAAATAACAGTACTTTCTGAATTTTTGTTCTAAATAATGGTTTTTTCGATAATTCATTAAGACATAACAACAAAAAGGGCTGAAGAGAAAGAGGAAAATTTTTCAGGAATTCGATTTACATTTTAGATGCCTATCTATATTCCGTCCACGCTAAGAAACACATAAGTTCATAATCAACAGAAGGCACAAACCTAGTGATGGGCAAAGTTGTTCATTTTTGGAACCTGGTTCACCTGCTCCTGGTTTTTCAATCTGCTCCCTGCTCCGAACATATTTAAAATGAAAATCATTGAACCAAGAATGGGTGTAATCTTAACCATTTTGGATTGGGCAGTAGGTATCTGTCATCAATATTCATGCGATGAAGAAGTAGTATTCCTTATTCCCTTCAATACAATTAAATTTATCAAGAGAAATTGGGTGAGAATTGAGACATCGAGGTATATAATATGTCGACAAACGATTCCATGAAAATTTGGCTTAATTCATACGTTTTGTTTACAAAATATTGCTGAAATTCCATCATTTTCCATTCCACGCAATGAAGGTTGGTTATCGGGAGAAAGTATGAGAGAACTGTTAATTGCAGAAAGCTGAAATTTTAATGAGATATTGCAGTATATTAGGTGAAAATTCTGTGAAAATTTCGGCTCTCTACAACTGACAGTTCTCTCATAATTCTTCTCGATATCTTTCATTATATGGAATACGTATGCAATAATACTTATTACCTGAATCTAGTTGCACAATTTCAGCTATATTTCGAGAACCAAGAGTACGATTTTAGCCAAATTTTCACCGGATACTTAGTCTAAAAAATTTCAGCTCAATCTGACCTTCGGTTGCCGTGATATTACTTAAATTCTGTTCAGATTGAGCGATTGAAATTATTTAAGGATTCAATTTAGTTGAGGAGTTGACGGAATTTCAGCAATATTTCGAAAATAAAATATGCGATTGAACTGAAATTTTCTCAGAATATTAAACTAACATACTATAACAACTCATACAAATTTCAGCTCTCCACATCCAACATTTCTCTCGTGATTCCTCTCGTTATGTTTGATTGTATGAGATGTTAATGGCAAAGGATATACACTGAAACTCAATTTAGCTGCTAATAACAAAAACCAGTGTTAGAAAAAACAGAAAAAAATTATTTTTTGTCTTTGGAGCATCGGAGCAGAAAGGAGCAAGAAGCAGTTTCGGGAACTAACTCTTTTAAAAAACCTGGTTCTTCAAACCAAACAGATCCGGAGCAGACCATCCCTAAGCGCAATACTTACCGTTGGTTGCGAGGAGAAGAAAAAGTATAGAGATAAACATCTGCAATATTGAGGTTATTTTCGCGAAGTAAACGAAGGTGTACAGGCAAGTGTGGTTATGGTTTATGACATCACAAACTTCTTCGCATAGACCGTATATATGAATAACCCAACTAAGCCAGCTATGACGTTTTTCTCATACTTGTGAATTTTTTTTGTTTCGAGTAGATAATGAAGGTTTTTAGGAAATATTTTTTGTTTTTTCACTCTCCAGTACCTAATACAGTACTCGTCACTAAATCCGTTACAGGTTAATCCAGTTTTTCGGATATTACAGCGAAAATTTGCTGAACAGAACCAAATAGGCCTTTCCCACGTGTTTTTCACAGAATATTCCAGAGACAATGTCCATTTAATCCAGCGAAAAAAAAAACTGTGAAGAAGTAGCACGAGTGTGGAATCTAGTGATTCAACCCTTTGGAACTTTTAAACAGCTTCAAATAAATCTTACCATTGCATTAACTATCTAGATAAATACCTACTTCAAAAAAAAACATGAATATTGTAGATTTTTTTCCTCTAATTTTAACGCACTTAATAACCCCACACACAGATTTAACAATGTAACCAAAACACATCAAATGTTTTTAGCATTTCTTCTTTTTTCTTCCCTCCCTGTATTAGATTTTTTGTTTAATCTCATCAAATCATGTTGGGCCTTATTGAAACGGATTAAGCAGCGAGAATTGTATAGTCATTTGTGATACAACAAGAAGTAAGTGATTGTGCTAGGAGTCTGAAATTTGCTATATGAGTCGAAGGCGAGAGTTGCAAATCCTATGAGTAGCAATCACCAACTTCGAACGCTTGTCTTACACTGTTTTTTGCTTTCTTGGGACACCTCTCTCAAAAAAAACTAATGAAAGAAAGACTATTTTCGCAACATGTGTACAAATTGCTGTATTTTTGAGGCATTTAAGAGCTTGATGAAAATAATTTCACAACTCTTACTTGCCACCCATTTTACTCACTACTTCATTTCTTTTTCTCACTCCTTCACTTCTTTTTCACACCCCTCAACTTTTTTTTCTTACTGCTAAATAATCCCACCCTTCAATTTATTTTCTCACGCTTAATTTGTGGTAAAAGTTTGCCCACCCAGCCATTTAATTTAAATTATTTATTTCAATCTTTTTCTTGAAAATTATTGAAAGCGCGATGGAGATTCGAACACATGACCCTCAAATTTGAAGTTATAGGCACTCCACCAACTAGGTTTTAAGTCAGTTACTGCAATGATAGCAGTTTTCTTTTATATTTTGTTTGCATCAGTTAATTTTGTTTTCAATTTCATTGATAATCTGCTTATACATCAGTTTCAAATAATAATTTTTTTTGGATGCTGCAGAGGGTGGAAGTTTTGGATTTTATTTTTCTATATTTCTAGTTATTCTTCGTCCAACTTCATTCTTATCCCTCCATTTTCATCGTTTTTTCAGTTTTTTTTTCTTCAGTTCTCCGATTTTTTCTCTAATTTTCTCTGTTTTATTCCCCCAGGCTACAATACAACATTCGTACACTCGTAAAAAAATATTATACACAACCTGGTCGGAGTGAGCAATTCCCAACGAGTGCGATGTTTGCCAGCAAGAGCCGTTATGTTGCGTAATATACTATTTTAGAACTGAATAGTAATTAATAATTTTACTTTTTTTAATCAAAAATTACAACTGTTCCCAACCCCCTTCCTCCACATCCTCTCGTCAAAACAAAAGTTAAGATACCTACCTAAAATAAATCATTAATTTTTTTAGAAATCAATGACTTTTTTTTAATTCTCACTTCCCTCCCCCTCATAAAAATGGGTTACATACAGGAAACGAACCAATTTTACTGGAATGAGAACATAAATAAATAATATTATCGTATTTGATTTTTCTGTTTGTTTGCGAAAAGACACAATTGATCAGTCATTAAAAATTGAGCCATGTAAGAAAGTGATCGAGTGCAAGAAAGTCAACTTGTAAGGGTGAATGCGTTAAATCATATTTTTTCTCGTCGTATGCACACAAAAAACGTTCTTTTTGGTTGGATGTTATTTTCTTGTAAAAATCCGTTTTTTTGTAGAAATGCAATATACGAGTATGCTTAGAATCGACTTCAAGGGCTATACGTCTTGCATATTTCGTGAAAAACATTTCAAAAATATTGGAAATATAAGATGTCAGCCCATACCAGGAATGAAAATTTTTTTTTAAAACTAGTCCTTTTCCATATTTGATACAAGTCACTAGTTTACCTTCCCCTTATTGTACATTTTCACGTACCCCATGAAACCACATGGTTCGGGGCTCAGGCCTCTTGCACCCCTTTTCTTAAATCCAGGCCTGAGTTCGGCGTTAGTCCAGATTTTCACAATTTTCGTCTGTCACTTATTCCTTAAAAATCAAAGTAATTCTCTGTATACTCCTAGTCTTGGTTTTTACTATTTAAATAGGTTGGCTTGTTCTCTGCTAATTCAGTTTTTTTTTGCTCGTAGAATATATGCCTGCTTCGCTATTTTTTTTCTCATTCTTCCTCACATTTACAACTACCATTCTTCAATTTCATCTAAACTCGACGAGAATAAGATGATTCCACCGCATACTGTAAATCGAAACGAAGTGCTTAAACGGTGCTTAGACTATCAGCTTTCTCTGCCTAGAGCGTTTGACGCCCAAATACAACTTTCGCCATTCCTCGATAGCCGTGTGCAACTGCATTCGTAAATGATTTGAGTACTTTCAATCGCTTCCAACCATTCATTTCCTTCGCCCAATTAAGTGCAAAGACGATGCACCAGGTAGGTACTTGGGTTCGCTGACGTGACATTACGTAAACTGTCTAAAAAGAGAATAAAAAAATGAAAAAAGAAAAAGGCTGTACATTTCATTCTATCTTATCGACCATCCTATAGTATCTGTGGACCAACAGATCTCCTTCCCAGAACGAATCTTGCATCCGTCGTCGTTGTCTCGAGAGAATTATTTAAATAGGTACCAATACTTAGTGGAACATTCGCGATCAAGCATCCGTAACAATTGCAATTCGAATTCTTGGAAAGAAATAATGTAACATTTAAAAGAGTGCATACCTATTATATTAGTTGATACATGAAAACGAAAGAAATTGATAATACATCTAGAGAAGGTACTTAAAATATCATCTCACGAATAAAAAATAAACATTTTTCATGTCGGTCATTCATTCACAGTCAGTATAGCTTACCGCGGCCCTAGAATGTAGGTATTACTTTGATGAATTAAAAAAAAAAAAATGTATATACCTGTACCGATACATATATACGTATATATATATCCTGAAATCATGAAACGAAAAACGAACCTACCCCCAACCCTGAGGGCTAATACCGCACCAAGCGTAATAAATAAATTTTCCAAAGAAAACCTACTTAAAAATGGTAATGATGTAAAAAAATAGACAAAGCGAAAATACGAGTACATCGTTCTTTTCCGAAAGTGAGACCTTTTAATTCGCTCTTTTCGTGAAATGAATAATTTTACGAAAAAATTACGGTTGGCTATAAATTCTAACCTTTTGTTTCCATATTTGTATGTACAGGTGCAAAAATTGAATGCAAACATTAATTATGACAGCAAGCCACAAATCGATTATGGAGCTGGCAAAGTCAAAATGAATCCCTCATTAATGAAAGGGATTCAACTGTCGAAAATGGAAAATCACTTGGAAAAACAGATTAACGGGACACCAGCTTCGAAGGTAAATTATTATATTTAATTTTTTTTTTCATTTTTAAAACAGAACTACAAAGTACTTCCGATTCGTCGTTTCATTAGAACACCTAAAATTTGATTTCGGAACAAAACAATAATTAGTAGGTACAGAAATAGATAGTTTCTGTTGAACGCATTGACGATTATAAGGGAAAAAGCCCAAAAGGCCCACTTTAATTTTAAGATGCAGGATTTAATGATTTTTTATGAGGCTACGAAGAACCAAAAACCTATTTTGACAAAAGGACCAGGTGTAATTTTTCTGAGCCAATACCACAGGTTAAAAGTCGTGAAAAAACCATAATACGTGAATATGAGATCAAAAATATGATCGTTATTTCAGGAAAATTATTCACATTCAATTTTGGTGGAATATGTTAATTGACGTACCAGAAAAATGAAACAAAACCGTCTATAGCTCGAAAAAAAAAAAACCTGATAAATTTTTTATTAAATATAGGTATTTATTGGAACATTTAAGTTCTTTTGAAATTAATATTTAATTAATTTTTCCCCAAAAAGACGGACAAAGACCGACAACAGAACAGGATTTTCTAAAACCTATAGAAAAATATGAATACACTGCTTCAACAGACAAGTGTCCTTTGCGCATGCCAGGCGCGCAGGGCTCATAGGGGTATCCCCACCATACCATCTCCATTTGAAATGATACAACTTTTTTGAAAAAGTAACTATGCGCTAGAATATGTGAGCACAGATTTTTTTTGATGAAAATAGACTTTAGTTATTTTAAAAAAGTACATTCTTTGCAACCCTGTATCTCATTCCCTACAATGGATACATGAAACATGCCTGGAAAACTTCTCTTGAAAAATTTTAAGTAAGAAATTGGAATTTTATTCTTGTACATTGTTTAGATATATATAGAATAGAAAAAAAAAATTAGATAGACATTCGAGTTCCTTTGGCGGAAGCACAAGGTAGAGAGTGGAACATTTTTATCACAAATTCAGAAGACCACCTCCATCACAATACAGAAGTCGAACCTTTGTTACATATTATTTCCTTTTCAAACCCCTGATTAGACTGACAATGAGATGTGTAAACAGAGGGTCCCAGAAACATTAATCCAGCCACATTTCTTCAAAAATATTGTTATTTGTTATACATTATATTATTATTATAATAAACGTATTATATATGAGAATAAAAAATAAAAAATAAATAAATAAATAAAAACAAAAAAACGCGAGCATGTCTTCTAATTTTTACTTTTTTTGACATAATCAGAGGGAAGTGGGTATATTGTTGGATACCCACTACTTTGAAAATTTACTAATTATTTCTGTTCAAGATACTGGTAAGAGGAAGTAAAGTGGGTGGTATTTGGTGACCAATTTTAAACTATTAAAAACATGTAACTGTTGTTTAAGTATGTTCGTTTGCATGGAGTTTTACGGATTTTTAAAGAAAGATAGCCAGGCCAGAGAGAGAGGTGAGGAAAAGGGGGATTCACTGCTGGCCCAAATTTTCTAAAAGGGCCCGGAAGACCCTGTTTAAATGTTTATACCAGAAAAAAATTGAAAAATTGATTATTTGGTCAAATAATTATTTTGACCCTTGGGCCCATTTTCCCTCTCTACAGCCCAGGGAGTATCATGAATTAAAAAAAGGAAATGGACGCAGGTATTTATTTCCCTAAACTTTCATTGGTAAAACATTATTCAAAAAATTCAACGATCCATCTATTTTTTTCTCAATTACGTAATTTACATTTACTTGTAATTCTAACGTAAGGAACTGATAAGGTTCTGAAAACAGATAAAAACACTAGCATTCCTGCAGGCACTTGTTCTTGCAAATTATGAACAAAACAAAGTTTTCTAGATTCCCATTTGGTCTTATGTCCGATGTTTTTTTTTGGTTTTTCAGTTACCATTTTAACCCCCAACACAAATACTACCTGTGGCAACAGGTGGTCATTGACAAACGAGTGTGTACTACACACTCGTCAACCACCTAGTGGGCCAGTGGATTATATCCATGAACTACGTTTTTGCGCTCACAGCTATGTATTTGATCTACGTAGCTAAATTGTTTACTGGGCTTGGCCCACACACTAACACACCATAGAACACGCAGCATCCTTCTTGGTATTTGTGTGGTGCTGTGTATTCAACAATACGCACACCTACACTACCTATTTAATATAAATCATGAAGTACCATATATGAATCAATTACAGAATTTACGACTTTTCAGTGAGAAAAACAAATTTATAATAACAGCCTTTACCCTTCATAAAAATTGCTAAAATGAACTGTGTCTTCAATTATCAATTTTTACGACAATCTCTGAAAAAATTAAAATTTTGAACAAAATTACCTCGTCTCTTATCAGCGTGTGTTTCAACTTTTAATTGCAAAACAAGGCTCATTAGCGACCAAATATTGTATAATATGTCTAGTATGCAGACATCGTTCATCGACCATGCGCCGAAGGTGCAGCGCCAATTTTCACATTTACCATTTTTGATGGCACACGTCTCATTTACTTTGAAAATCGTCACCATGATAATATATGGAATCTCTCCGACCCTCTTCCAGTCAGCTATAATCTGCACCATTTTAGCGCAGTAGGTATTTTAGAAACGCACGTGCCATCCACTGCATGCTGTGTATGGCATACATGTATCTAAGTGGGTAACCCTACTAAATACTGTTACGAATAAGTACAAGTGTAACCCACTTAATACTTATTTTCTATACAGGTAGACTGGTTTGTATGTGCGCGATTATCACGGATTACGCGACCGCCGATACCACTGAAAATAAAGAAAGAAAGAAAGAAAGACAGAAAGAAAAAAACCTTCCCATGCTCCGGCATTTAACTACTAGAACAGGTATATGCCTGTGCTGATGACGGTTACACGTGAAATAGTAAACTCCTCCAGTGGTTTGTTGGGCATGAGCAAGTGAGTGTGCTTATTGTACATGTCCGACGATTAACGGTTTTTGATGGTTTTCACATTGTCTTACTAATCGCGCCATACATAGGTACATTTTGCCTATATTCTCCATTTTTGTTCAAATCCAATATACTATACATAGCCTGTTATAGTCGTACAGTCTATATTTCTATAGGTCTGTACGTATACCTATGTATTTGTTGACACTTCGTCGTGCGTTTAACGTGACAATTCACCAAACGAGTCGAAACTTTTGGCAGAAAGTTAGCTGTACTCGCGACTAAAAGCGTAATGATGAAGAAGAAGTTTGGAACCCAGCATGGTGGCACATTTTTTAGAGTTTATGACTTTTTTCTCCAGCTTTGTGTGTTGTTGTCCTCTTCGTCTGTGCTGCCATGCGTAAAATTTGATATTAGGCGGAGGAGATGATGTTCATACTCTTGTTGACACGGTTGTGCATGTTCAACTTGTCATTTTCGTAGTATTAGGTACCAGCTCGTGACAAAACGAACAGCTCATAGTATCTGAACGCTACCAGTCATCATCACCATCACCACAAGTGTGGGAACACCAACCTTTGCTGCCACCTGAACCTGTCGACATGACTACTGATGAGGCTGGTTTAAAGACTCATAGGCTGTATGCCAAATAAAAGCGACGTGACGTCATGAATAAACGCAGACAGTGAGAAAAATGTTTAAATTCGTCAACTAAAATAGTTTTCAATCGTTTTTAGTCAATACTTTTGCTCATTTTTATGGTACGTGGCATAACAACTAGATTTAATAGTCATTTTGACGTCATTTCTTTCTTCTTTGGTGCCTAAAAAGTGTACAGCGAATAACAGTAAGCTATATTATTAAGTGTACAGTATCCTTCAGAAAATTACAATGGAGCATCGTTATGAATCAACCCAAATCTGTAAAAAAATCTTCAAAAAATCATTTTTATGGAATTAAACAAGTGAAGTTAAATAAGAGCTTATAAAATTTAAACTCGACTCTTGTTTTTGAGTTTACAACTTATTCAACTTATGTTTCGTGTTTTTAGCTATTTATGTATGAACTCGAAATTGAGATTCCGTCGTGTTCAGTGTATTTTTTATAGAACCATTGCATTCAGTGCAATGACGGGACTTGGAAGCGGGATCTGTGGAAAAGCGCCGATCCCGAGTCGTAGATCACGAATATACGCCACTCAAATTCTTCTGTAGGAATACAATATATATATATATATATATATTTCCACTTTTTGCTAATTACAGCACTTTTTGGGAGTCTGTGGAGGCTCCGCTGTTTGACCTATGGCAATAAAACCTGAGGTAATGTTAGAAGCATTCATGGGCTACATATTTGTGTTCAAATTTTTAAAATTTATCTACTAGTTTCAAAGGGAGGGGTTCTCAAAGTGTTGCAAATCCACCATGTTGTTATCACGATAACTCCCGTAAATTTGAAGATTTTTTGTTGAAATTTTCATAGAAATTGGAGACTATTAGGGGCTGGCTTAGTATTGAATTTGAACGAAATCAGTCAACTGGTTTTTGAATGGCAGCCATTACGAAATTTGAAACTTTTAGAAAATATACTTAAATCGCGGTTGATGCGCGCCAGTGATACATTATATAGGTATAATATATATAAGAGAGTAGACAATGCTGCTATACGCAGCAATAATTTTATTCACTTAGACTTACATAATCATGTATTAGAACTTGAAATTAACAATTAAGAACTGACCAGAAAGACAAAAACGATTTTAAAATTTGACTGAAATAAACGTATAGCCAAATATATCTGTAACTATGGTCACGTGATAGCGTTACAGAAGTGGCTTTTATATACAAGATATATAATAATATTAATTATCGAGCAAGAAATACCTCCATATTTCTTCTCAAGCAACAAATAAAATTTTCGATGGCAGTAACAGAAATGAGAAGGTACATATTTGAGAGTCATGCAAGCTCTCATTATTCGTTCGAAAATATTCTAGTTACGCAATCATATCCATCGTATATTAAGAAAAAAAAATGGAACAACATTTTTCTAGATACAGGAATAACTTAATACCATACATTACATTTACCATTAAAAAAGATAAAAATAAAAATAAAAACTTTAGTCCTATAGGCCTACATTGAAAAATATCCAGCATACAAGTCAGTTACCTCTCCACTCGATGCTATTATGTCGTAACCTTGATCTTCTGTTTAAACTTCTTTTTATTTCACGACTATCATCATCAAATCATTAGCCCACCACATCAGTCGGAGTAAATAATAAACCAAGCAATTAAGGTATCATTTATGATGGTGGAAAATAATACAGCCGTTAGAGTGAAAACGTGACTACGTTTAGATACTACACAGACGACAAACAAAGAGAGAGTAAGGACATTAGTCTCCCAAAAAATGATCAAAATTGCGATGCTAAATGAAAAGGTCGTATCCGAAAATGTATTTTACCGCATTCAAGTTTTAGACGCGTGAGCTGAAATTGACTACAGCATTAACGCCCGGATAAATATCAATTTCCATTAACTGAGCGCCAAGTTTTTGGTTTCTGTTTTTTTTTGTTCGTATATTCGGTACCATCAAAAAGGAATTCAGTTAGAAATTACAGAATGATTATTACAATAAAAGTAATACGAGACAAAACAGAACGAAAAGATGTTATAAGATTGTCAAAATAAATCATAACGGATTTTAAGTAAAACTGATACCTACGGACAGAAAAAAGGATATGTCGACAACCGAATTAAGAATTCGATAATTAAGGTAGAGGATAATATCACACTCACAAAAACGACATTTGGTTGCCCTAGATTGTAGAGGAAAAATGCATTAGGACAATAAAAGGAATATACAAGTTAAAACCTCAAGTAATGGTATACCTATTGAAAAAAATTTTGGCGTAGCACGCCACGCTAGAAAATAAAATACATGTTTTCTTGACCAAAAAAATGAAAAAAAATAAATTCCTACAGTAAAAACATGAAAATTTTAAAAGTATTTGCCCAAATTGGGGGTAAAAATTACGTTTAAAGAAGTATCAAAGAAATTCATAATAAATAAATTATATTGCTAAGTTATAAAATACGTGCGCAAATTATTGAAAGATTTTGTTATCAAATAAAATAACAACAAGCGATCTTTCATCGCAGCTTCTTTGGTTGATCTGGAATTTATAATCTCTTCTTAAAGGGTAGGAGATCGGCTGACGATTAAGCCGCCAATCTAAACCCCAAAAATGAAACAAGTGCAGAACTTTTAGTGGTTTTTATTAATAGGGTGCTCAATTTTGAAAAAAGGCCCCAATAACTCAAATTAATATATGTATATATATATATATATATTTATATATATGTTCGGGGCAAAAACCAAATTTACTCAATGAGTAAAAAAAAGGCTTAGAACACATTCTGTCATTTAAAAATCACCAGAATGCAAAAATTCATGTTCTGGCTATTTTTAAACACTCGGAATGCGTTCTGAGCTATAGGCTTATACCACAATACAAAATTTGTGTTGTGGTTATATCCTAAATGCACAAAACATGTTATGGAAGTTACTCAATTCCATAACTCATTCTGGGTGCATAGTGTGCGTTACTTCACGTGGTAATGATAAAAGTAAAACTTCTCACAATAAAATAAAATAAAAATGCTTAAAATGTAGAGAGGAGGTTTCGCGACACAAGATTTCGAGGGTTTAATGTCTGGAATGACGTGTGCGTTAATGGAATAGCATTTCATTTTTATCAGCAGATCCCAAAAACATGCGTCATCAAAACATCTCTCTACATTTTAAGCGTTATTGTTTGTGTTGTGAACAGGGCTTAAGGCACTGAACGCACTGTGGAATTGAGAAACTTCCACAATGCGTTCTGTGCATTTAGGCTAATACCACATCATGTTGCGGTATTAGCCTATAGCTCGGAACGTGTTCTGAGCATTAAAAAACAGCCAAAACACGAAAATTCGTGTTCTGGCAATTTTTAAATGACAGAACGAATTCTGAGCATTTTTTTTGCTCATTGAACAAATTCTGTTTCTGCTTGTAACATATATGTGTAAGCCAATTTCTTGTTATCACAGTACAGGTCGCAATTTTTATCCGAAGAACATTGGTACTAAGTCAAGGACCTCAATTATTAATTTTGTTGCAGATCGGCCGTAAGGCGCTTCCGCTATGGCTACAAAATTTTTAATTTTCGACCAATTGCTACGAAATTTGAAACAAAAATTCATCATGGTCTAGTATAACTTGATATAAATATTGATGCTGATCGGCCAAACGGTACTTCTGGTATGGCTATTTTCCTTCTTTTTTTTGGTATAAAATTAGGTATCAATTTTCGATCAATAGCTAAGAAATTTGTAACAAATATTATAACTTTCTACAAATTTTGGTGCGGATCGTTCGCACGGTATTTCCAATAACATTTTTCGTTTTTATTTCTCCTATAAAATGCCTAATTTTGGACCAATAGAAACGTAATTCGGAACAAATATTTATTATGATCTGTTAATAACGTTTTAGTACCTAACTATCTAATTTTACATTTTGCGGAAACCTATACTTTTTCTAATGGAGCTGCTGCTGTGTTAGAGTTTTTTAATGATTATTTCAATTATGATATCTTCGTTTTTTTACGAAAGTGTATTTTGTCACAACCACAAATAGAATACAGGGTGAAACTCTGTACACAGCTGTAAGCGTGAGCCGATGGGAAAAATGTTCCGCTGAAAGCAACAGTACGTCACTAACTTCAAAATTATCCTTAAAAAAAAAATTACTATTTGCTCGCTCCTCGTTCTATTAATGACAATATTTATTATGATGAAACCGTTCTGTCATAACCTAAGGGGCTTAGAACAATAGGAAGTGAAAAGTCACGGAGATAACAGAGGAATCTAGAGAAAACAATAGGTAGATAGATATACTTACAAAAAAAAAACAAAAAAAAAACATTATAAATGAAATGAAAAAAAGTGAGACAGATATCAGTAGGAAAGTATTATGGGGAAAATGGGGCGAATGAGACAATTCTGAGACAATTTGATTGTTCTGACTAAAAAACTGGAATAGTTTACACGATGTGAGATTATTTCAACAATCCGAAATTAATGTTCGAATTCAATCCTGAATAAAGCCGAAGATAGAGGTTCGTAGATATAATTATGTATGAAAGCATTTTATAAAATATTGACGAGGAAAAAGAAAAAGTTATAAGTTAGCCCATTAATCGTTACTGCTTGCATAAAATAATAATGAATCCAGCCTACTTGTTTTCGTATTAATATGAAACTAATTACAGATTATTTTTCATTTGTCACAGGTGTCACAAAATGGGATTTCAGAGAGAAAAATGGAATTATGGAAAAGCACAACGGAATATGAACCACTGGCAGCCAAATTCAGAATCGATGAAAATCAAAACAAAGTACACGATAGGCAAACAAATGATACGATGGCAGCGATGCATGTAGAAAATAGTGAGCATACATGTGATGCATCAGCAACAACCGAAGAACTAGTACGCCTTAGGGAAACTGAAAACCGCTTAACAAACGAAATTCAGGAATTACGAGAACAAAATGAATTACTAGAATTTCGATTACTGGAACTGGAATATTATAATATGAATTCGACGAATCGAGTACGTATACGTGAACTATAGCCATATAAAACAACCAAAGAAAGTTTTATTATAATTATTCCTTATATAGGTAACACTTGCAATACCTTTGTAGAGGTAAACCTAATCCATTTTTTTACACGTGTGAGTTGATATTTATTTGTTTCTTTTGAAATACAGTCTGATACAGCCGACACGAATGACCGAGACGATGTGAGCGATTCTGGAGTGACTTCATTATCACCGTGCGACGATTTTTATTTAGATTTTGACAGTATTTTGGATGCAAAATTAATGGTAGGTTATTTCATAATGAAGGTAAACTCTGGAGCTGGGATGACGAGCTATTCAATAAACCTTATAGTTATAACTTTTGCTAACGACCTTAAAATATACCTTATAGCTTCTGCTTATAGCTTATAGCTAATGAGGAGATTGGCTTAAGCTTGTGGCTTCTGGATTAAACTTATGGCTTATGCTTATGGCTTTAAAAATGTTTACTCGGGACATTTCTCAGAACAACAACCTTGTTACCCTTAGAATTGTTTTGTTTTTAATTTTATATACTTTGCAGTTTCTGTCATTGCAAATTTAAATTTTCAGATTTGTGAAATGAAAAAAATGGAAATTTCCCAAATGCAGGTTTTTAAAAAATGAAAAAAAAAATGTATAAAAATTCTATAAATTAGACAAAAAATACACCTTATAGCTTATGGTACGTGTGGCTTAAACTTATGGCTAACTTAAATGGGTCAAAAACTTTCGGTTTATGGCTTACAGCTAACTTATCATCCTGCTCTAGAAAGAGTCAATAGCCAAGGCCGATTTACGATTCCCTATAGAAATAATTAGAAAAATAATTGGCTGTAAGATCGATAGCGAGTAGCTACCACTTATACATTATTTTTATATTATTGACATTTGAAATTTAAAAGATATTGAATAAATTCAAGATTTTTAGAAATATTTTAAGAAAAGTATGATAAAATGTGAGAAAAATTATTTTTACATATTTTTTCATTTAGTTAAATCTCAGTTATTCTCACATTTCAAAATCGAGCCGAAAATGTGACTAAATGTTTTTTGTATTTGGCTAATACACGTATGATATTTATTTTTCGTTAATTTAGGACGACGATGATCATCAATTGATAAGCAATGAAATACAACATAAGTTATCAAAACTTGGAGAATATGTGGAGAACAAGTCCGATAAGGTGATCGTCCAAAGAGCCATAGACCTAATAAAACACTACCAAATGAGAGCTACTGGTATGGAAACTGCACTAACAAACATGTGTCAGGTATGTACAAAAACCTGTGGCCTAGGTACCCAACAGAGCCTCACAGAACATCACGAATCCTCCTTTTTTTGTTGTCACTAAATGCAACGTTTGTTTAGGAAAAATTATTCATTCACGTCATTTTATATTAACGGAAAGTGTTCTTTTGATGTGTCAGAAAAATGAAATGTGAGTCTACCTTAAGAAAACTTTTACTACATTTTTTATGCAACACACTGATTGGAAAATTAAAGTTTTGCTCAAATAACTTTTTTTTCTCGCATACCTCTTTTTCTCGAAAACTGACAACGTTAAACGAAGGAGGAACATTAATAACTACGTCATGAAACATATAATCATATTATATATATATATATATATATATATATATATATATATACCTTTTAATGACATTTTCTTATCAGATTAAAATTATATATGATTTAAGTTTTTAATTGACGTAATGAACTGCATCATACATGCATGTAAGCAATACTTATAAATTTTTGTTAACACAATAACAGCTGTAACTTTCATTAAGATTAGACTTAATCTGGTACCTATCTAAATATGTAACGAAATTCTACTCTACACGCACGAAACTGAAAAAAATTTCAAAAACATTTCATCAATTTTGAATTAAATCAGCCCAAAGTAGTTTTTTTTCTCTCCAAATAGTGAGCAGGTAATATAGGGAAAAATATAATATCTCCATTATTTTTTTGGAGGGGGTGGTGGTTTGGCAACTTTTCAATACTGAGAATTGGCCATTTATCTCTAAAAACAAGTAATTTGGGGATAAAGTAGATTTTTAGATCATTCAATATTTTACGTATAATTTAAACAAAACAAAAAGTTTGAACCGAATTTTTGGGAAAAATTTTGATACATATATGCTTAACTGGAAATACTTCATTATTATGAGTCGACAGAATATATATTCCGTATATAGGAGGAAAAATTCATTTCAAAAACTCCCTGTCGGAGATTTCTTTCTGCTATTTTAATCCGTAACATTTAAACATTATGTGCTCTACAATTGCCACAGATGAAAGTTCATGATGATAAGAGAAATTAGAATGAGGTTTCAAGTTGATTCCACGCAAGTAAGAGAGAAGTTTATTGTGTTTTCTACTTAAATAATTGATGATAATAATAATAATAATAATAATATACAGTCCGGTCGATAGGTTTTAAGACAATTTTTTTCTAGAAGTACGAATATTATTAGGTAGGATTCGCGGGTTGCAAGGGAACCCTAGAACCATAAATGAAGAGAAGTAGGTTACCCCAAACAACCCCACCCCCAAAAGAAGTGTACCAAGGCCACATCATACATGTTAGAAGTGAAACTTTGCTCTTCAATAAACAAATCCAAGGATGTAGCACCTAATAAAATCGTAAAAATTTTTTCCTATCGACCCTTTTTGGGTCGCTGGGGGCAAAATAAGGGGTTTGATTAGAAACTGACTGTAAATTTGAACTCAGTGCCACAAAAAACGTAATGGATGATGTATCACTCAATTTTTAAGAAAAGAATATCCCAATCCCTTGCCTATCAAAATTCGGAAACTGAACTGAAAAAATTGAAATTTTCGATTATCTAAAACAGTGCGACGGTTCAAATCCCGGTAGAGAAACAGCTTTTTTTTTTCATAGATCAAATTTGAAAAATCGGGCTTCATTACCACATCGGGCTCATCTTTAATTGTTATTTGATAATTTTGGTAATTTTTGTTTCGGCCATCTATGAGAAATATCGTCATCACAAAAGTTGAAAATTCAGGAAAATTGTAGTTTCGGAGATTAGGTCGAATAAGGTGTACTCTGATGTATTTTTTTACGCTGAATCGAATGAAATCAATCGCAGATTACTAGGACCAATAGTTTCCAAAGTATGATGAACTTTGTACTGAAAAACATGATTTACAATACTAAAGACATAAGTAGGTCCATAAAAAATGTTGTAATTGGGGGAAACTTTTAAAGACCATTTCTATGGATTATAGAATTTGTTGCCAGCGTAATTCAATACCTTTAAATTACCTCAACAAATAGATAATTTTGGAATATTATCTCTTTATTATTATTTCACTTCAATTACTACAAACACTTTAAATTATACTTATTACTATTTCTTAATACTAGTGATGCCTGATATCCATAACATCGAGTATGGACCCTAACGTTTCTACTCGACTTTAAGTTCAGGAATGAATATGCCTTCGAAATGAAGACAAGACATCACTTTTGTTTTTCTTTGTTTCAATCAAATATGGCCAACCAAAAAGGTGGCGTGACATGGAACATCCGCCAAATATGATGACACTTTGTTGTCAGCATATCTGATGGTGTTTGTCTGTGGGGAGCTAGGTAAAATATAGACAGCTATTATTTCAAGAATTAGGAATAATAGTTGGCTATAATTTGTTCGACACGTTTTTGTAGACAAACTGAATCGTCCGCAAAAATGGGATGGAACAAAGGTCCCCGGGTGAAAGAAAGCCCGAAGCTCCTGCTTCGCTAAATTTTGTGTTCCTGAAAGCTTACTATTCTAATATACTATGTCTTAATTTAAGGTTCAGGACAATATTATCTTTTCACAGAAATTCCTTAATTTTACTTCGTGGAATTGGTCATCGCCTAAGAATACAGTTTTTTATTAAATCATAAGAATTATTTTTGTAAATACTCTTAATTAGAATTATTTAGCATAGTTAAATTGTTATGTTTCTTAATATTAATTGATATATCTTAATATTAACTTGAACTTAAAGTTATGGACCATTAACAATGTATTGCTCCCAATGCCAGATCATTTATTTGGTTGTGCGCATTGACAGCAACACAATTTAATTTTAAGTTGACGTAAATTAATATGGCTACTATGAGTGTTAATAAAATACACCAACCGATTAGTAGTAAGTGTACCGTGTTTATTGTATCTTAGTATCCTAGGTCTAGAATTTTCAGTTCTGCTGATTTTAGTCTTTCTTCAAGTTTATGAATTGGAGTTATTGATGAAAAGTAAGGTATGTTGTCATACCATTTATTATTGTAGGCAATAGACATATTTGGAAATTTGAATGATTGACAAAAACCAAAATCAAGTTCCATGAATTGGTATTTTGTCCAAACTAGCAGCAAATGATGCTCGATGAGTATGTCTTTATCTGCTTCATGTGTACATGGAAATCCTGCTGGGATGATTGTTTCTGCATTGTTTTTGCTCTGTAACTGCTGGATTTCTACTATACATGGAACTGTTAGTAGAGTTGCTCCGGGCCATGAATCATTAATAGATATACTAGTACTTGTTTTTGTTATGGTGTTGACAGATATTAATGGATTTTTATCATTTGTTAATGCAAATTGATTCATTTCAATTTGTTTAACTACAATTTCTCCATGGTTTAATTCACATTTAAAGGTGCATTTCTTTACTATATCTTCATATTTCATTCCTTGAAATAATGCTCTTGCACAATTTCCTTTATTGTTGGTTGTGCGGTCTTGTGGAATAAAGCATAACAGACTGTGTTTGCCACAAAGATCAATGTCTGTTCCAGTTATAATTCATATTGATCCATCAAATTTGTTGTGGGATAAGATCGAAGGTTCTTGATCCCATGAACAAATTTTATTATCATGTGTTCTAAATGCTAATGGAATGAAGTTGTAAAGTTCATATTTGGCATGGAGGTTCTGAAGTGGAATTTTGATTTCAATTTCTAATTCATTTCCTGTTATGTAACAATTTACTAATTGTGTTCTGTAATAAGATTGGATTGATTTTTCATCTAAAACTATTGCAAAATTTGATTTTTCTGCGATTTTCTTGATTTTTAGTATGTCTTCTTTTAAAGTTGTTTCGTTGACAATTGCCGCTGGGAGATGGTTATTTTTCATGAAAGAAATAAGTGGCTGAGTTTAGCATTTTTGGTCACTAAACTAGCGTGTAGTGTTTGCGCTGTGTCGAAGATAAGTTCTCTTCTAGCTTCTATAATTATTTCGTTATTTTGGTTTTGGATGGCATCTTTTAATGCTTGAACGTTTTCTTTTAAAATCTTAGAGTTGTCAAATTCTATCTTTTCGAAGTTTTTAATGTCATTTGTTACGTTTAATAATTCTGCATGGCTTTCTATCAGAGATTCTGGAAGTTTTTCGTATTGGGATTTTAAATTTTTCTCGTTTTCTATGAAATCGTTGCCTTGAGATAGTGTCATAACGTTGCAACACCATGTGTCAAAGTCTCCAAGGACTTGTATTCCACGTCTTATTTGTTTTGAAGGTTCTCTGTCTAATTCTTTGATTATTGCTTCGTTGATTAATTGAATATCTGCAATTAAGTCTAAAATTTTTAATATATTTTTAGATCTCTGTATACACCATGTATTTTCTGTGGATGTGCAACTTTGCAGTTTTCTAATTTCTTCGAGCCATTCGGGTGTTTCAATGTTTTTTCTTCTTGGAATTTTCATGCTGTAGACTATGGGAATTGTTTTCTCATAAGCCTTACTGAATTTGTTTAGTTCAAAATATGCTCCTGACGATGCACTAATTTTTGTTTTCAAACCTGTGTTCTCGGTTTCGTGTGTGAGTATGGTGATTGTAATTAAAACGATAACAGCAAGTCTTATCATCTTGTGTTCTGAAATCATTACAAATCACACGAAATTTTGCTGTTAGTTGCAGTATTACATTGTCGGTGCGTTGTTTTAGTTTTTATCTGTCGAGAGAAAATATTCATAAGTTGCAAAAATGTATATCGATGCACAATATTTCTTTGATTTTTATTTCTTTCTCATAAAAATATTCATATGCGCGGAAATTACACCATCTGTATTAGTGTGGGACTTTGGAATTTGGTTTGCACTGTTACCTTTGAGGGTAGGCCTTGGGAGATGGCAGACTCTAGTATATTTCGATTGTTCAGCAAGAATTCATCTTGCTTTACAACTCGGGTATATCTGGAGGTATCTCAGTCTTTTAGGTGTATTTGACATGTGGATTCGTTTTGATTTCCTTCGTCCTCGTCCTTCCTTAGATTTTTAGTTAATGTTCTTTTTATTCGTGATATTTTCCTTTTGTATATATTTTCTTTTTTTATTAATTCGTGATTTTGGTTTAATTAATATCGAAAGACATTTTCTTCACAGTTTTGACAAAAAATTAAATTTTAATATGGATCGTGCTAGTGAGCAGGTGCTTCAAGATGTTCCTTTATATCCAACTCCGGCTGAATTATGTTCTCTTCCAAAATTTATGGTGCCTGATTCGGGGATTGTTGAGACTACGGAGAATTTCATGCTCACGCCAGCGTCTCTTCCCTATTTGCGATGTTGGTCGCCACGTTGTCCATGTTTATTTATTGGCGTAATTGGTCTTTGGAAGATCTTCAAAGCCATTCATTCATTTTTGGAAGCAGATTATGGTCCAATGGGAGTGGATGCATACTGGAAAAATTTTCCAGGCAATTCGCTGAATACTTCAATCGGATTGTGGAGGCATGTGTTGCCTCAGAGCCTATGCCAGTGTTGTCTACAATCAATGGTTCAACTGGCTTCGCAGTTCAGTTTCCTCTTGCCGGAGGCAAGCCTGTGGAGGTGGGAAGGATCAGTGGTTTGTTTCTCAACACTTGATGTGAATCCATCCGACATTACTGGTTATGCTGTGGGTTTAAATTTATTGTCTGCTGTCATTATGGCGATGCAGCCTTTAAATTTTGGCGCTAAGGTTCGTTTCATGAGCACCAATACTGCTTATGCCAATACGATTATGGATAGGTCCCAATTTCAGTATTTGGTTGACTATCTTGTTCGCTTTTATCGGCAAAAAATCGTAATTAATGAAACTCCTCATTATATCGAGGTTTTGCGAGTTTTGGAGCCGTTGGAAAAAATGACTATTTCTCATGATCGTTGTGTTTTGCGTGGAGCCAAGAAGTGAGCCGTCTGCTGGGCCAAGCAAAATGGTTGTGTCAAACAGGCGCATGTTCCTGGTTCCTCGTCATCAGCAGTTCAGGCGTCGGTCAGTTTCTCCGGAACCCACACCTGCCAATCTTCCAGAAGGTGAAGTTCAGGGCAAAATAAAGCCGGATGCTGGGGAGGCTTCTGCTCATGATGCTCAGGATGATTGGTAATCGGTGAGTAAAAAAAAAAATTTTAATATTTTTTTTATTTTTTTGAGGGGAGAAAATATGCACCTAAATGATCCTTACAATATTCTAAAAATAAAAATTTATCTATAATTGTTATGAATTAAATTACAGGGGTTATAATACAATATTTTGGGTGGTGGTTCGGAGTATTTTGTCACATATTCCTCCAAACTTAACTCACTCAGTTTCTTATTATCCCGAGGAACAGGATGAATAGGTATAGACAAAGGTTGTATTATACTTTTTCCCTCATCACACCTATTGAACAATTTGCTTTCTTCAATATGTTGTTTTTGCGTAATCGATTGAATTTTTCGTAACGTTATTCTTCTTATTTCTGGGTCTTTTAACTCAAATCCCTTTCTCCATTCTGAACAATCTTTCCCTTTTAATCAAGCTTCGTCAGTATATTTTACTTTTTTATTGTTTTTATTTTTATTGACACATTTCTTTAAAATTCCTTTTTGTGGTCTCCCTCTTGAACGTTTGACAATGACTTTAATTTCATCCTCAGATTCATTTTCCTTAAAGCTCTTTTCTTTCTATGGTCTACCTTTTTCTTTTTGGGTTAGATTCTAGGATGTCTTCTTCATTTTCCGATTTTTCAGATATAATATCTTCAATTTCCGAAGGTAAATCAGCATTAGAACAGGCATTATAAAGCATGAGTCTTCTTATATGGACTGTATCGTCTGTACTATTTCCATCTTTGGAAATTATGCGAATTACATAATTTAAATCTGAAATTTTTCTTACTATTCTATATGGTCCTAGAAATTTTGGTTTACCTTTCCCGTAATTTATTGGTGCTTTCAAGAGAACTAAATCATTAATTTCATAAGAAATTTTTTTTCTTCCTTTATTATAACGTTCTGAATATTTAATTGCATTCTTTTTATCGAAATTCGGAATTGTTTTTCGAATTCTGTCTGCTTCACTTATCTGTTCTTCTCTTGTTTTTCCGATAAGTGGTGACGGAATGTTTAAATTTATGGTGGGTTCTCCTTTATAACCGTGCATTAGGTAAAACAGATCGTGATTATTTAAACCTTCAATTGGTGTCATATTGTAGGTCAAGGCTACATTATGCACGTGGTCTGGCCATTCTTCGTTATCGGTACTTTCATATTTTGCTAACATTTTTTTTATCGTTCCGTTCATTTTCTCTACTTGTCCTTGAGTTTGTGGTGAATATGATGTGGAGTAGAATATTTTAATATCGTTATTTTTACAATAATTTTGCACGTATTCGTTCAAAAAATGAGTTCCATTATCACACGTAATCTTCGTCGGTTTTCCGTAATGACGTACAATTTCTTTTAAGAATTTAATTACCGAATGTGTGTTTGGTTGGGCTACTGCTTTGGTCGAACAATATTTTGTTGCCTTATCTATTCCCACTATGACAAATTTCTTTTCATTATTTGTGTTAAATTTTCCAACAAAATCAATTTGGATATGTGCAAGTGGTATACATTCTTCAGGATTAATTGGTTTTAAATGTCCATATTTTTCGTTAATATTTTTATTAATTTGGCATTGATGGCACAAACGTACATGCCTTGAGACTATTTTAGGCATTTCCGTAAAGTAGTATCGAGCACTCGTTTTGGCAAGAGTTTTACAAATTCCAAAATGTCCTCCTCCACTTTGACTCTCATGTCATATATGTAGTACTTGAGGTATGAGGGAGTTAGGAATTACTGGTACGAGTAGTAAGTGGCACCTTGAGGACAATTTCTTTACCGTTGACTGGAGCCACCTATCAATGGTAAAAGTCTGTCCATTTTCCCCTCTCTGCGAGTGTTTTAGTCCGAAGAAATGTTATCCTTTTACCATTGACCCGAAGAGCCGTAGCAGCGGTAAATTTCCCTCCAATCATCGGAGAATTTTCTCGTCATCAGGCGTTAGTTGGTTGAATTTTTTTCGCAGGTGAAATTTTTTTTTCCAGAAAAATTTTTTTTCGGGCGTAAAAATATTTTTGTGATGCGTATTTGTAGTGAGCGAGAAAAAAATTTTTTTCCGGAGTGAAAAATATTTTTTGGATTTGGAAAATTTTTCGTGAAAAAAAGTTGACAAAAGTTATTTTAATTATTTCGGTGTGTTGTTAATTTTTGGTAGTGAGTAAAATAGTATATATATAGGTGCACTTGCTCCAAATCGTCAGTGGCGACTTACATGTGCTCTTGTATACACCTCTGAGTTGTAACGCTCCGACCATTATTAACTGGAAAAAACTTATTGCTATTTACTTGTTGATTATTAAGATTTACTGTGATTTTGTTGTGATCGAGAAAAAATGGATTCGAAATTTTTGAATTCTGTCAACCGTTTGGTTGGTGGTGGTGTTGGCAGTGTCATCAGTGGCACCGGTGCCAGTGGATACAACGCGTGCAGGAAGTTGACCGACTTAAAACCAAACTACCTGTACAAACTTTTGAATGTGGGTGCTCTCGATACCCGTTTTGGTTGCACATTTGTAAGGTGGCAACGACAACGACGTTGATGGCGACAGTTGTGGATTTTATATTTTCCTGCCGTGCTGTATAGTCGACCAATTACCGGATGACGAGTCCGTTAGTGTTTTCAACTGTGAGGTTAGTGGCGTTTATGTGCGTGGTCCAAAATCATCACCATCAATGGTGGAGGCGGAGTCATCGTCGTCGTCGGCTGCGGGTTTTATTAATTTGGAATTTATTAATTGTGACGACGGGGATAAAAATTATGTGCAAAATTTAAACGCCATAACCGAGCCCGTATCGTTGGAGTTACAGAAATTCTGCGATTTGAAAATAAATCGGTGGTACGAAGTTAGAAAAATTTGTGCTACCGACACCCTTTACAGTCAATCCCTGCTAGCAACATTAAAATGTAACGATGATGATGATGATGACGGCAGCAGTGGCGAATTCAATACATTTTTCCCACCCAGTTTAGCAAAAATGTTGCCCGATGACGTGGCTGTTGATTCATTTGCTGCAGGGGTAACATGTGTTCGTGTATTAATTGTTGCCGACAACGCATACCATACTGTTGACTTTGATTTTTTGAATAATCAACCACCCAAAAAGTTGTTGGATCGGAATTGGTGTTGCGCCAAACATTGTTTTTTCATCCACTCTGAACAAGTCGATGGAATGGCGTGTGTCAAATGTACAGCCTATGGCACCTGTTACTGCCGTTGTCGTTCCTACATTCGAAAAATCCCGCTTAATACGTTTTTAGAAACCAGCAAAATAAAAGATTTAAAAATTGGAACGTATTATAAAATTATTAAAATCTCCCCCGTCGATACACGCTACAATAATCGAGCCCTAATAGCGAATTTAATTTTACTTGGAGAAAATGCAGAGTTCAGAACCTTCTTCCAAATCACCTTAGTAAAATTTTCGAAAATAACCCACTATACTTAGCGTATTTTATTGACGCTGCCAAAGGATTGTACGTTATCGGCGTACGTCCTAATGGTGTCGTCGATCTAAAATTTGCGAGAGAATGAAAAATATAATACCACCACCTCCCGTCGTCCTATGTGATTAATATGAAATTAAAAAAAGGGTGGATTGGTAGCTGCAGCAGCTGTTGTATCAACGGATGACGACGACGATGACGACAACGACGAAGACAAAGACGGTGACTACCTGTTGTGTGAGTGTATGTGTGGGTGAGTGCGCGTGAAAAAATAAAAATTAAAATTAGTGTGCGTGCTGATTGTCGTCATTGTCAGTCTTGTGTGTGTGTGCAAGTGTGTGTGTGTGTGTGTGTGTGTGTGTGTATGTGTGGGAAAAATCAAAGTGCCAGTGTGCAAATAAAAATCAAAGTGTGCGAGTATGCGTATGAGTGAAAAAAATAAAAATCTGATTGCCGATTCACGCCGACAACTACCTGCGCTGTGAGAGAGTGTGTGTGTGTGAAAATAATAATAATTTGAGAGTGAGTGGGTTGAGGGAGATGACAAAGACAACGACGACGACCTTTAATGCGATCACAAAAATAAATAAAATAAAAGTCCAAATGCCGATCGACTACACTGACTACCTGTTGTGTGAGTGTGTTCAAATAAAAATCTAAGTGTGCGTGTGTAATGACGATCAACATTTAAAATAAAATAAAATAAAATAAAAATCCGTGTTCCGAATCACGCCGACAACTACCAGTCGTGTGAGTGTAAATAATAATAATAAATCGAGAGTGAGTGATGGGTTGAGGACGACCTTTAATGCGATCGCGAAATAAATAAAATAAAATAAAAATCGGAGTGCTGATCAACTACCAGCTATTAAAGAATATTTCACGAATATGTTTTCGGACTTGTAATAATTTAAAAAAAAACTTTTTTATTTTTTTCCAAATTTCCGTTGACCAAAATAGTATATATATAGGTGTTGTTGGGACAGTACCTCAGTTGTGATCCGACTGTCTTACTGTTTGGATGCAATTTTTCTCTCGCAAAATATTTTCACCATTCTACCGTAGTATATATACTTGTGTAGTTTGATTTTGACCTCAGTTGCGATCTGACTGTCATACTGTACGGACACAATTTTTTGCACTCTCTCTTGTTTAAGCGAATTGAAAATTAATAATAATGGCTTTTAAAAATAGCGCCGAATTCCGAAACCACCTCGAAACTGTTCTACTTGCGCTCAACCCCATAGTCCTTGACGATAATGTCGAAAGGCGAAAGGTGATTATGGCGATTGACCTGTTAGTCGAACAAGCTTTCCCACCGAACCAAAAATTAAAATGGTCACCCCTCACCTCATGCCTAACCTGGAGGAAAAGAAAAAGAAAAAGAAAAAAGTTAATACAGCACCGCTTGCAGACATCCAAGTAGAGTTTATGGGTTTGCGTCGAACTCAACCTGCTTGTTTGGATGCTCGACATACGAAAATTTCCAAACCCAAACCCGAACCTAAACCCGAACCCGAAATTGATCTTTTCGAATACATCGCTAACCAAGATTTCAGTGGTAGCAATTTGGAAAATGCAAAAAGTAATCTTTTGGCCGCTTTAGAAAAAATTGACTTAACTGAACCCACCCACATCTCACCACCCAGACCATCCATCTTGTCGCAAGTGCTAGCCGATATTTTGATTGATTCGTCATCATCATCATCATCATCATCATCATCATCACCATCATTTGAAAACAGCCCTTCTCAGGGCCAACCTCTCCCCATTCTTACTGGGGTTCAGATGAACGAGTTACTCGGTGAATTGGAACTATCTTGGGATGGTTTAGAATTCAACGATGTACCTCTTATTCCGATAGCCTTAGGACTCGAGGAGGACTTGGTGAAGGAACTGTTGGCCGAATTGGAGTTGTCCGAGGATAGCTCCGATGAAAGCGTAAATGGACTTTCATATAATATTAAGACGAAGGAACTGTCAGCTGAAACGGTGTTGTTTTTGGACCACTCCGTCGAAAGCGTTGATAGACCTTTACCTATTTTTAATAATAATAATAATAATAATAATTTAGTGGAGGAACTGTTGGCTGAAATGGTGCTGTCCAATGATGACAGTTCCGATGAAAGCGTAGACGGACTTTCACCTAGTTTTAACGGTAATATTAAGGACCAAAAAAATTTAGCTTTAAGCGTATTCAGTGCAGAGGCTACGTCGCCTTTATTTAATTTTAGATGCATGCCTAGTCTAAGTCCTGTAAATATGAACATTCCCGTGGATCCACCTCCCCAAATGCCCGTGTTAACCCCCAATAAACGTGCGAAGGCTGTTGTGCGAAATATTTTCCCCAATGTTGCTGTCGTTGAGAGTGCCGCCAAAAGTGTTGTTGCGGCCGTTGACGTTGAGAGTGTAGTTGAGAGTGTTGTTGCAGGTGTTAGCGTTGAGAGTGCAGCCGAGAGTGTTGTTGTTGCCGTTGCCACCCCTGACTGGCCGTATGCCAAAAAAAATATTAAAATGAGCGAACCCCCGAAAAAGTCAAGAAAAACGAAGAATGCTGCTGCTGCTGCTGCTGTTGCAAAGGAGACCAAGTTGTGCGATATTTTCCCCTTCAAGTATGAGTTTTTCCCACAACGTTGTGCCACACCCCGAGTGTCTAAAGTGAAGACACCCGACTTGTTACCTAAATTGGGGGCTATTTTCCCGTTTAAAAAATCATTCTTCACCCAGTTAACTCCGTACAATGATTGTGATCTGAGGTGCATGTTGTACAAGTTGAAGCAGTTGTTGGATCGTGTGTCCCGGCCAAAATTACCTCTTGACCCCCTGCTTCTTCGAACAAGCAAAGTGTGTTGAGAAAGGTTTACTTCGGGGGTGGTGGTGGTGGTGGTAGTGGTAGTGTTGTGGTGGTGGGACTCGGTGAAATGTGTCCTTTTGACGATGAAATATTTTCCTGTGACAGTGTTGATGGAGGGAATGTGGGTAATGTTTTCCCATTTCATGGGGATGTTATCGTTTCACCACGTAAACGTCCCCAGTTAAAATTTATAAATATTCGGGAAATCAATCAGCGGTACATACCGAAATTTCAAAATTATATTCTGGTCTACAAAATCCAGTTAAAAAAAAATCTCCCCCAAATGACGGATGGCGATCTCATCACCAAAGCAATCGACAAGATGATCGCCTATGGTAAGATGAAAACTGAATGGTGACAGGGGGATAAAATGAATATCGTGGTGAGTAATGCAAAATTTAACAACCCCATTCTTACGGGATACGCTTGTAACGATATGACGAAGAAACTTAAAGAAAAAGTAACTCAAATTCTAACTTCTGACGAAAGTGTTGTTCTGACTGAATGCATTTTCACCTTACATGTAATCAACATGCCGCGTGGTTTGAAACCCAAAAAAATACTGAACTTGGCCACCGACAAACATTTGAAATGCTGCATACTGCGCATTCAAAATAACAATACGTTGTGTGCCCCACAGGCCATTGTTACTGCCATGTCCTACCACACTAACAAGATCGGCGGACAAATACTGAGTGCAGCCAACATAGTCAACTTGTGCATAGGACGTAACATACAGACTGACATGGCTATGGAGTTGTATATACAATAAAAGACGGCAACGACGAAATAATTTACGGACATTTTTATACTCGGGAATTACAAAAAACCCTAAATTTCGTAAGAAATTAATAGGTGTAAGTGAGAGGTAAAAAAGGATTTGCCAACAAAACATTAACAAAACAAAGAATTTTCATCTCTCTCTTAATCAGTTGTCGTCGATGAACAGGTAATCATCGTCATCTCACCCTGCACACCTTTCTTCATAATCTTTTCACTTACACAAATGACTCATCAACGTTACCCTGAAATGCACCCACACTAGCATCGTCAATACTATCACTAGCAATGACACTAGCATCAACACTTACGCAACAACCAAAGGCGACTACCTCTAAAAAAATCACGAATCACTTCTGATTTGATTGTCTTTGCATCTGTTGATTTAACCCGTTTTTCGTTTATTTTTTATATTTTTGCCATTTTTTTAAATTCTTGTGTATTTTTAGCCGTTTTTTTGTTTTTTTATCCTTTTTTCCGTGTTTTTTTATTTTTTGTGTCACCTTTTCCACCAAAATGCCGAACAAGACGTTCAACAACGTGCCCTTCTTCATCTATTGTGACAGCGAGGACGAGTCATTGGCTGAGGTGGCGGAGGCTGGTTTGGAAAATGCAAATTGTAAGTACTCAGCGACACTAATACACGTGTATGCATTTCCGATAATTTTTTATAAACTTTTTATCATTTTTTAATCGTGTGTGCGGGGACAAAATGTGACCGGGGGGCTGAAAAAAATATTGTGACAGGTGCCATGTGGGGGACCACATGTATGTCTTTTTTTTTACGCTACAGCAAAAGTGAAAATAAGTTTTACTTATTTTTTCCACAACCACCAACCCCTACATCACCATACACAGAGGAATGCCGCGTTTTCCGGCAAAGTAAGAAAATCAACAGCAGCAACAACAACAACAACAACAACAACAACAACAACAACAAAATCAACATCCGCATCCGGAATGTGGTGAATGTGCGTACATTTTTTTTTCCTTTTTATTTTTTGCAGTCCAATGTGTCGAGTGTAGGCACACGCCGGTGGACACAGCCAACCTGGCGTACCAGGAGTACATCAACTTTTCGCAGACCGAAATCGCGTACGAGGAGGCGAGCGACGTAGATGAGGAGGAGGAGGAGGAGGGAGCGTCGTTAATATGTAAAAAAAATCAATCACTACTACTACTATTACTACGAATACTATTACTACAAATACTATTATTAATATTATTTTTTTCCCTGACAGTTCCGACATTTAGCTGCCCCTGCAACCACCATCAGGCACCGGAGATGGTCGCCGCTAACAACATTAACAACAACCACAACGCCAATGGCGGCGACGATGACGACGATGCTGAGCAGTTCAGCGTGGAGTTGGCGCCCATGGACGGTAAAAAAAAAATACACATTCATTCATTAATTTATTCATTATCTTACTCGCAAAAACTAATTTTCTTTTAATTTTTTCCCACACAGAGAAAGAAAACATCGGGGCACGTCCACGGCAGTTGTCATCACAAGCTGGAAGGTCTCCACTAGCTGACATCGCTGGACCTTCCAACTCGAGTGCTCGTTGTCATCGGTGCACTGAAATTTGGCGCCCATCACACGTGTCTGGTGGTGCTGAAGCGAGTAGTAACGGCGACGACAACAACAAAATCACGTGGCCGTTCCAAGGTTGGCCCTAATACCCATTGTCATCACCAGGGGTGGCAAGTGCGACAACTGAGGAAGGGACCAACATGGACTCTTCCGATGATGATGATGACGACGATGGTCACAATGTCACCTTGGCTAGTGATGACAAAGGGTATGGGACGATGGCGGAAGACGACATCGTTATCGCACCCCCATACCTCAACCAACTGCACTGGTCGTCATCCACATCATCGTCATTGTCTTTAATAAATGAGCTGAATGATGTCTCTACGGAGGAAGAGTATTCTTTATACTCTTCCGATGATGATGATGAAGACAACGACGCGTTTATTGATTTTGATGAAGATGACGAAGGATATGGTACGTTGTCGGAGGTGTAAGATGAGGAGGATGGGGTGCGGTAACGATGTCCGATCATCAGTATAATTGTAAATAATGATAATAATATTTTAATCTTGTAACTGCGTGTGAGTAAATATTAATGTAAATAAGTTTTTTTGTTTTTTGTTTTTTGTTTTTATTATTATTATTATTATTATTATTAATACAACTTATTCGGTTAGTCCACACGCAAAATACTCGCTTATTTATTTATAAAATTTATATGTGTGAGTGAAAGAGAGAGAGAGTAAGAGTGAGGAAAAAACACACGTTTTATTTTTATTAATTGTATATGAGTGTGAGTGAAAGAAAGAGAGAGGAAAATATTTCATCGACAAACAAAAAACCATATCGTAGCGTCTTTTGTGAATGGTGAGTAGTACTCATTCAAGAATTACACGCACTCACCATTCACAAATTGTACCTACTGCCATTTGTGAATGGCGCGTATCCATTCACAAATTACACGTAGCGCCATTCACAAATGGCGCACACTTAACGTTAGCGAGCAGTGTGTAACGTATTTTATGAATGGTGAATACTCGTCATTAATAAATTACGCTCTGCGCCATTCGTGAACGGTGGCTCGTACTAAACAGCAGTGAATGACATGTAGCGCCTTTCACAAATGGCACGCATTCGCCATTCACAAATTACACGTGACACTGTTCACAACCAGCGGCACGTACTAAACGTTTGTGAATGACGCGTACTATCTTTTTTTGAATGATGTTACGCGTCATTCACAAATACGATAAAAAAAGTGAGTGAAAACAAATTAATAAAAATTGGGGTGGGGTTAAAATAATAAGTCGGTATCAAAGTCTGGGTAAAAGTAAAAATAAAAAAGTCAGGGAAAATAAGAAAGTCACTTCAGAGTCATAGGGGGAAAAGTCCAAAATAAATAAAAAAGTCCCACTAAATAAAAAAAAGTCCCACTAAATAAAAAAATACCCTTCCAACTCCCCCGACGAACTCATACACAAATTTATGACTTCGTCATTGTCTTTGTTGTTGTTGTTGTTGTTGTCGTCGGTGGCGTCATCATCATCATCATCATCATCAACCTCTTCGACCAACAACTCGTCGTGTAGCAGCCGACAAACATTGACAATGTCATCATCATCATCAATAACATTGTTGTCGGCTGCTACAACCATTGGTTTTGGCTGCTGTTGTTGTTGTTGTTGCTGCCGTTTTTCCTGTCGCTGCTGCAAATGCCGTCGCTTTGTGAGTAGCCGATGCCGTCTCGCCCGTCGTTGTTGTTGCCTCGATGATGACGACGTCTGCGTGGCTGCTTCAGTTTCCACGTCGTCCACGGAAACTGGTCCGACGTGGACCACCACGCATTCGGATGATGATGGTGATGGTGAATGTGGCGGCGGCAGTTGGTGTACTTCGGCAGTGACCACAATTTGATAACCGCCACATTCACCATCGCTGGAATCGACAACGGTTGACGCATCATCAACATCACTAACAGTGAAAATGGCAGCGGGGGCAGCAGGGGTGACAGCGACGGCAGTGGCGATGGCAGTGGGGGTGATGGGAACAACATCAGCGAGCGGCGATGGCAACTGCGATGGCGGCTGCTGCTTCTGCTGCTGCGGCGACAACTGTGGTGGCGACAACAATGGTGGCTGTGGCTGTTGTTGTTGTTGCGGTTGTGGCAACAACGGCGGCAGTGATGGCGACAGTGACCGCAACGATTGCGGTGACCGGGGTCGCACACCCACCACTGTCGAAGATGACAACGACGACGATGATGATGATAGCGATGACGGACGTGTTCATGGTCATCCAAGGGTGCAATGTGGACCTGCAGCGGTGTGAACTCCATCCCCCGGCAAGTTACAACGTGGTTGTCCAAAACAAAGGGTGCCGCGAACATAACTGCCGTTAGCACGGAGGTCAGCACACCCGTCACATGCACAGTCTCTGGTCGGATTCATTATACACAAAAAATTACACACGAAAATTAAAACAAAATTGGAAAAAAATTACACGAAAAAAATGACAGCAAGCAAGGAAGAAAAACACGTTGACTGAGCTGAGCTATGTTAGCGAATGATTTAATTCGGGAATAAAATGCCAAAAACCTATCTCAGTGAATTACCCAAACATCCTGATAGTCGCCGTCGTCTTCTTATTGTAATCCCGAACGTATTCTTTTATAGACAAACAAAAAGACAACTGCAACAACAACAACGGCAACGATAGGCGATGTTGCGAGTAGCAAAAAAATAAAAAAAGTTTTTTGTTTTTTTTCATTTGTTATTTCACGGCATTCGTATCACCCTGATCATGTACGGTGAAAAAGAATATCGCCCAAACTACACAAATACATCGCACGTCCGAAAAAATTAAAATAACATTTGTCAACTTTTTTTCAAAAAAAATATTCTGTCCAAAAAATATTTTTTCACTCCAGAAAAAAAATTTTTTCTCGCTCACTACAAACGTGCATCACAAAAATATTTTCACGCCCGAAAAAAAATTTTTTCCGAAAAAAAATTTTACCCGCGAAAAAAATTCAACCAACTAACGCCCGATGACGAGAAAATTCCCCGATGATTGGAGGGAAATTTACCACAGCTACGGCCCTTTGGGTCAATGGTAAAAGGATAACATTTCTTCGGACTAACACACTCGCAGAGAGGGGAAAATGGACGGACTTTTACCATTGACAGGTGGCTCCAGTCAACGGTAAAGAAATTGTCCTCAAGGTGCCCATTTACTACTACTTTTTAAATGTCCATATTTTTCGTTAATGTTTTTATTAATTTGGCATTGATGGCACAAACGTACATGCCTCGAGACTATTTTAGGCATTTGCGTAAAGTAGTATCGAGCACTCGTTTTGGCAAGAGTTTTACGAATTCCAAAATGTCCTCCCCCACTTTGACTCTTATGACATATATGTAGTACTTGAGGTATGAGGGAGTTAGGAATTACTGTTACGGCATAGTGATATTCAGAGTGATCATTGTGTTTCCATAAAATTCCATTTTCATCAAGAAAAAATGGATTCAGGTTGCATGATCTTCTCATTTTTAAGCTTTTCCTTAACTCTTTTTCGTTGCCACCTTCTAAAATTTTTATTATAATTTCCCAATTATTGTCTTCACATTGTAAATCCCATAAATTGTGGATTTCCGGATCTGTAATGTTAATTGGGTTTTCTATTTCGGAATTTTCTGAAAGTTTGGAAAGGTGAGAAGTTGAGGATGTATCCGAGTGTTCATATTCTTCTGGATTATCGGATAGGATGGAACTTCGATCGTCTTCCAAATTATCGCTTTCTAGGTCTAAGTTTTCTCCTTTCTTTTTCATAATACGTGTTATTGCTTTGATTTTTTTTCTTGTTTAATAACATTAGGAGGATCAGGTGTTCCTTCTGGTATTATGAATTGACCGTTTCAAAATTCTGCGTAATTGTTTTCTTCTTCTTCTTCGAGACGAGATAGGTAATCAGCAATTTTGTTATTTTCACCTTTAATGTGTCTGATTTTAAATGTGAATTCTCCTAATTTTGAAATTAATCTATTTAACCTTGCATTTGGCTTTTTTATTCGACTTTGGTATGTTAAGGGTTCATGATCTGTAAAAATGTTAAATTCTATGTAAACTAAAAATTCCCTGAAATATTCGCAAGTTTCAGTGATAGCCAACATTTCTAAATCAAAAGAACATAGATGTTGTTGATTTTTAGGAATTTTCTTTGAGAAACATCCTATAGGGTGTGGCTCTTTTGTTTTTCTGTCTATCAGCATTATTACTGCCCCTATGGCTGTTTTTGATGCGTCTACTTCGACGTATGTTCCAGCATCAGGATCATAAATTGTAAGAATTGGTTCGGATGTGATTAATTCTTTTATTTTGTCGAAAGCTTTTTGTGCTTCGTTATTCCATGCTATTTTATTATTCACTTTAACATTTTCTTTTTTTGTTAAGTCTGTTAATGGTGCTGTGATTTGCAAAAAGTTTTTAATCATTTTCCTATAATAATTCGCTAAACCAATAAATCTACGTAGTTGATATAATGTTTTAGGTGGTTGAGCTTCACAAATTGGTTTAATGTTTTTATCTAACGGTTCTAATTTATTATATGAAATTTTGTGTCCTAAATATTCGATACTCTCATTGAAGAAGCTACTTTTACTGGTTTTAATCAGTAAACCTGCTTCAACTAGTACTTTTAGGACTTCTTCTAAATTTTCTAGTGTTTCTTCAAAGGTTTCGCCAAAGACACAGATATCATCTAGATAGACTAATACTTTGTCTTCTAGGATATGGTTGAATAAATCGGTCATAGTTTTTTGGAAAATGCTGGGGCTCGCACTTAATTCCATAGGTATGGAGTTAAAGACGTAGCTTACTCCTCCAACATTTATTCCTGTTACCGCTTTTGATTCTTCATCAAGAGGAATTTGATAATATCCTTGATTGAGATCGATCATCACGAAGTATTTTTTATCTCGTAATGCATCCCAAATTTCTGGGAGACGAGGTACTCTACTCGTATCCTTTTTTACTATTTCATTTACACCTCTGTAGTCTACTAATAATCTATAAACTCCGTTTGATTTCTTCTTAACAAATACTGGGCTCTCATATCTAGAGCTTGCTCTCTTAATAACATCACATTCTTCAAATTCTTTAATTTTCTTTCTAATTACTCTTTTTTCATAAATACCCATATGGTAATTTCTACATTGAACCGGCTCGTCTGTTTTCAAGAAGACGTGTGCTGGTTTTAGTTTCGTAGGTTTTACCTTGGCAGGTTCTTCCGTAAATATGTGGATATATTTTTTTAAAACGCTTACTATTGCCTGTTTCTGTTCCTTCGTTAAATTCTTATTAATTTTTACTTGTGTTCCTTCATTGTCGTGGATAACACTGTCATCAGATTGGGTTATACGGACAAGTTTTAGCATATCAACCTCCTCACCTTGGTTACTCGCAGTATCCCCTGACGTAATGCGTTGGATGCTGGGTTGGCCACGGCAGACAGAATTGGTCTGACAGTCCCGCATAGTTGGCTGTTGAAGCCTATAGCATCCTAAAACTGTCCCTTGTGCAATCTGGGTGTCGAAGTACAGACTGTAGAATCTTAAGGCTGACCATCCTAAATCATCAACAATATATTCGCCTTCTAAACCGTAACTTGTTAAAAACCACTCATCTTGATCTGCTTTTCCCATTTCTGGATCCAGGTTTATAAAATATTCATTACTTGCTTCTATGCAGAAATCTTTGTCTGCTCTAATAAATCCTTTGCAATTTTCTTCCTTAAATTTAATTATACTAAATGTTTCGCGTTTCTATGGCGGTCCTATTTTAAATAATTTTTTACTAAATAATATGTCGGCATTATGTCAATCTAAGAAGTCATATCCAAGTAGTAAAGGTGTGGTTACCTCAGAGGTTACATACGCTTCCGCATCGAGGAGGAGATCACCCATTTTTATGGTGATTTCTACGACTCCTTTAACGACTATTGCACTATCGTTAGTGGCTACCATACATACTCTTGCAGGTCTGATCACATTATCCTTTACAAGGTCATATTGGACAAGAGTCACTTCAGAGCCGCTGTCGACTGTTCCCTGTGTTTCATACTCTTCACAGCTCACAATGTTGCAGGAGACAATTAGTTTACACCTTGCCCTGACTAACTTCATCGATGCACTACGGATATGAATTTTCTGATTGTGCGGCGCTGTGAATGTTTTTGAAACCTCACTCTGTGTTTGGAGATTTTTTGACGCAAAAAATTTCCTCATTTCTCCTGTTAGTCTTGGGAGTAAGAGGTCACAAATTTTTTTCTCACTAATTGTTGCATCTAGTTGTTTATAGAGGTGGAAAAATTTAGGTACATTAATACTGAAAAATGAGTCATCAAATTTTAATGATTTGATACGTTTTTTTACAGTATCTTTATCTTTTTTAAAGATGCGAATTAAGATTTGTTTTACTTCTGTCCAGGGAGTTTCTGGACTTATTTATGTTTCTGCTGCAAAAAGTTCAAGAGCTGTGCTACGGAGTGCTATATTTAGATTTTGTATCATTTCATATTCAGTTGCTTTGAAAGTCTTTGCTTGAGTTTCATATTCAAAAAGAAATTCAAGGATGTCTTTGTCAGGACCATTTGAAAAATGGCTCGGAGTCCATCTTTCGGATTTTTTCCAAAAATTGTTCATGGCCAGATTGTGTTGTGCATATGTTTCACTCGCTGCCTCAAATCTTGCTTGTTGTTGTTGTTGTAAAAGCAGACGTGCGTTATTTTCAGCGATATCTTCTGGGGTCATATTTTTATTTTCAAATTTTAGAAATGGATTATTTTTATTTTCAATATTTACTATGTTGACGTATGTAGGTTCTTTTTGATCAAGAATTTCTACACGTATTTTGGGAGGTAATAAATTTATAGGATTGAAAGAATTTTCGTCAGGTAAATTTGGAATTTTATTTTTGAGTTTTTCTAAATTTTCTGGACTTTTTACGTGAATTTGTACTGAATGTTGGATTTCAGCTTGTGAGGATGTTCCCTGTCCTAGAGGGACTGATGGCGACAAATCAGCACTAGACTGTAAGGGTCTGTCGACAAAAGTTTGGTTCAGAATTGATTCTTCTCCAAGGAAGATTTCGTCTTCATCGTTTGGGAGAGAAAAATTGGTTGTAGCTGAAATCGATTTCTTAGGGGACACGTGTCGAGATACTTTAGATAAAAGTTTTTCAAAACTTGAGCTGAGGCTTCATCTAGCTAGTCTTCTTTCTGTTTCTTCCTTTCTTTTCTTTTCTGTTTCTAACCTTTTTCCTTTAGATTCTAAATCCTCTTCTTCTGTATCGGAGAAGATTTCTTCAGCTTCGTTGGGGTCTTTATTTTTTATACTTCTTGTTATTCTACAATAACTTTTACTTTCCTCAATTGATCTGTCAAAATTACTTGTTCTTTCAAATTTTTTGGTGTTGGGGTTTGAGTATAATATATGTAACAACCAATGTTTCGAGTGTCTACCTTTGTATAGTTTTTTCTGAAGTTTGATACGTGTTCTACCTTCTATCCTTTTTACTTTTGCCGCTTTTAACACACGATAAAGAAAAGAAGTGGATACTCGACTTCCCCAATGATTATTAAGGAATGGATAATTTTCTTCTTCAGACAAATTCTCGCACAAGTTTTTAGGATTATTTTCAAATTCCAAAATATTATCTACGGCTTTTGAGTCTAAAATATCCGGGAGTGATGCACTCGTACTTTCACTTTTCTTAGACATTCGCGAATGTTGGGAAATTTTACATTTTACAATATTGTTTATTATATCAATAATGGTTTCAAATTTTTCCGAATTAATGGAAGATAAATTTATATTTTGCTTACAGTTTGATGACGGATAATTTACTGTAGTCTCTTGTAGTTTATCGTTAGTTTCATTCGGATCGACGCTGTTGGTGAGTGATTTCTTGTTCTCTGCGTTGTGGTTTTGGATACTGGTTGGGCTGATTTTATTTCTCTTTGATTTCAGGAACTGGATCTTGACCTTCGATCTATTTTCAAGTTTATTTTTAGATTTGTTTTTTGTTATTAATTTATTTTTAAGTGATTTATTTTTATATGTCTTAATCAAATGTTTGCAGTCCTCTGCAATAAAGATTTGATTTCGTAGACGTTTGTTTAATTTTGTTTTAAATGTTTGAATTATTTTAGCCACGATTTATTTTGATATTAAGTGAAAGTATTTGCTCCAGCAAAATTGAATTAATTATTCGCGAGAGGTTTAAGATATTTTTCACACGAGCGGAAAATATTTTTATTTTAGCAAAAGCGAAATTTAATTTAAAAAAAAATATTATGATTTTTAAATTTTACTTCCGAAGGTTTTTTTGTTTGGGCACCAATTTGTTGCGAGCGTAATTCAATACCTTTAAATTACCTCAACAAATAGATAATTTTGGAATATTATCTCTTTATTATTATTTCACTTCAATTACTACAAACACTTTAAATTATACTTATTACTATTTCTTAATACTAGTGATGCCTGATATCTATAACATCGAGTATGGACCCTAACATTTCTACTCGACTTCAAGTTCAGGAATGAATATGCCTTCAAAATGAAGACAAGACATCACTTTTGTTTTTCTTTGTTTCAATCAAATATGGCTGATCAAAAAGGTGGCGTGACATGGAACATCCGCCAAATATGATGACACTTTGTTGTCAGCATATCTGATGGTGTTTGTCTGTGGGAAGCTAGGTAAAATATAGACAGCTATTATTCCAAGAATTAGGAATAATAGTTGGCTATAATTTGTTCGACACATTTTTGTAGACAAACTGAATTGTCCGCAAAAATGGGACGGAACAGAATCATTGAAAATTTTAGTCGGTTAGAACAACGAAATAGTCGATATGAGGGAGGTAATAGGGAAAATGTGCCTAAAAATCCACTTTTTAAAAACATTTTTTCAAAGTTCTTAATCAATATGAAAATTTTTGGCAGTGACCGCGTCACTATTACATCTTATGTATTTTTTAACGCTGAATTGATTAAGACTTAACGTAGGTCGGTATAGGACCAATAGGTTTGGGATATAACCGATTTTGTATCAAGTTTTCATTGAAAAAATTCACATTTTTTGGCGATAAATGGCTGAATATTTGGCTATTCAACCTAGGTGTCCGCGTACCATATCTTATTAGTATGTTATTCAGGGACGTAGCGAAAGGCTTTTTTTTGGGGGGGGGAAATGGAAATTGCGAACTAAAATTTTTAAAATTACCAACTGCTAAAAAAAAAACATAACATACTTATATGTTACGTCCTTTTTTCTCTTAAGCGCAATTTTTCCAACTAATAAGCAACTTGTACAATTTTGCCAAATGACCAAAATTTTTGGGAGGGAGCCTTCCCTCATCCCCCCTTGGCCACGTTCCTGATGTTATTTTAGGCAAATCAGGTTATCTGATTTCTTAGACATGAATTGCATGACTAAAGGGGATTGAAAGTTTATCCTGGTTATAGATCAGTTCATATTTTGCTAGTTTTTATTCTACTAGCCAGCTACTTGGAGTACTAATATGTCAACAGTTGAATTCACTACGCCATTTCAACCATTTAAAATCAACTTAAACTTGGCAGTTCGCCATATGAGATTCTAATGAGATTTTTACAAAACTATCTGCCAAGTTAAAATTTACTTTAATGACTGAAATTATGTAGTGACATCAACTGTTAACAGAATAGTGTATCAAGTAACTGGCTAGCAGCTAAAAAAGTAGCCAAGTATAAATTGGGCTTATTATTGGAAAGAGGAGGCTCCATAAGGAGTGCTAAATTCGCCTCATATTATCATTATCTGAAAACAGGACGATGTACTTTTCCCATGTATTTTTCCATAAGAAATGAAAAGAATTTAAACTTATTTTCTGACAATGGGGAAGACTTTAATGTTGATGATCACTAGTCCTCAGAAGATATTATTTAAATCCTATCGAATTGTAACCATAGAAACCCAAAGAAATTTTCACATTACAAGATCAATACATTTATACCTATTTTCATCCATTATCCTGTTTTCGGCTGATTACTATTTTCGCCACCAGAGTGCCTATCTTTTGCCTCCACTTTCCAATTGGTAATGAAAGCTAATATTTTGCATGTGATCCAAAGATAAAATGCCTAGTTCAAAATGAGTAAGTGAAAATTATTCTTGGAGAAAAATACTTTGCTTCCAAAAATCAGAAGTATAGATTGCAAAGATTTGTATCAAATCATTAATTTTTTTATTGATAACTAGGGAATTACGCAAAAGGAGTATAGTATACATTCAATGTAGAATACTGTATTAAGGTTTCACGGATTCCCTAATTAACATAGGTACTTGGCCTATTTTTCCACCAAGATTAATAATTCACAATTTTTTCTTCTAGTATGACATTGCCATCTGTCTGGAAGTCATTTCTTATCACTTTTTAATGCAAAAACAAGTTATAACGTTGAATCACCCCTCTTCAGCAGATTTTTCTCATCTAGACAATTTTTCATTCCTTAAGGTCCAGTTGAAAATGAAAAGGAATTTGTTTCGAACTAAGTTTTTACAATACAAAAAGCTGTGACACATTGTACCCCAGAAATACTCCTCCCACAGAGTTTTTGGATGCCACAAAACCATTAGATGTTAAGCCATATACAGTAAAAAAGTGAAAGGGGAGTAGGTATTTCGAAGAAAGTAAATGAATTTCACCTGATTTTTGCAATTTTATGATTGAAAAACAATTAATTTCTCTCAAAACTTATGGACAGCACTATATGCAGAGACATATAGCTAAAGGGATGTCACACTCTCTATATGCATTATAGTACAAAAATGTGACGAAGATCTTTGACTATCATCATCAGCGATGAAAAGTCAACTTTGTTTAACATTCTACACAGCCTAAGCTGCGCATATTTTGTAGTGAAGACAGATATCTCTGTACCAAAACACACACACACTATAAAGTTATGCAGGGCCAGCCACATGGGGGAGTTTTGATGGTTCAACCCCAATCACCCAAAAAAAGAAAAAAAAGAAAAATTAGTGCCAAGTAATATTTCGTATTATTTTTCCATCATTGCATTTATTTTCAAAAAAACCTCATCGTTTATTATTTTTAAAAATGTATAAAACTTTTAATTTCAAATTAACTTGTTAAATTTTAATTTTTAAACTTTTTTAAATAATTTGTCTTATAAGGAGGGGAGTGGTCCATATCTGAGAAGGAAATCTTGTAAAAAATTCGAAGGTGTAACTTTCAGAGAGCTCATAAAATAAAATAAAAATTTTAATTTACACTTAGGTAACAAAAAAAAAAAACCCTTGAGAAAATCCTGTGGCCTGCCCTGAAGCTATAACACATACCCAGTAAAGTAAACGAAGTAGAGAAAACGTTTGTTGATGATGATGATGATGATGACAGTTGAGATGTTTGTCACATTTTTGATCACCAGTTGGAGATCTCTTTAGCTACATGGTATGTCTCTGACCATTTGTAGGTGCCTACTCTATCTGCATCGAATATTGCAGGGAGTAGAACCAGAAATAAGCTGGGTAATACTACTATTCATTATCATGTCCAGTTAAATTCCTTCGTATCGTAGGCTACTGCATAACAGTCTATTTTCAATATTGCAGGAAAGAATCCACCAACAGTGCGAAAATGAATTTTTAAGCTGCCTAAAAAGTCGCGACGAAGAACGACTCAAGATTAAACCGAACCGCGTCGTTGCCACCGTACCTCCATTTTCGAGTCAAACAAATGACAGCTCGAACGAAAACTTCGTCTTGGAAAACGATCGTTTACACGAGAGTGGAATTTTTGACGAGTTCGGCGATTTAGAAGCGATCGAATGGAAATCGTGCGAAATCCGAACGGATACGGACGACTCGCTAGACGGTTGCCCGCAAAGTGATTGCTCTGCGGGCGGATTAGCCGACGAATTGAGTAAATTGGAGAAGATCAAACGACGAATCGAAGAGCGTCGATCGCTTTTCAATTCGATTGAAATGGAGTCGGATGAAGGCAACGATGACACGACGACCAAAGAAAGCAAAATTCAAAACGAAAAATCGACTCCACTAACCAAGGTGGCCATACTAGCCAAAGAATTATCATATTATAAAAACCACTATCGTCAGCTCGAAGAAAAACTGACAGCTTATGAAGCGAATCCCGACTCGAAAACTAGACGTTTGAGCGATGCATTAACCAAAGAGAGTGTACTCAAACACCGAGTGGAGTATTTAACCAATAAAATGGTGAAAATGCAGAAGGAAATGAAACGACTAGAGGAGGAGAAATGCGAATACGAAGAGGCTGAAAATGATACGAGGCTACGATGTCAAAAGTAAGTGCACATTATAAGAAATTTAAAAGAATAATAGAAAAAAGTGAAATTTTCAGAGCAAATAATTAAATTAGGATTAGTATTCAACTCGGGTGTATTTAAGAAAGTGAAATCTGATGGAAGACCATTCATATATTTGTTCGGCTAATTATAAATTAAAACCAACAACTAATTAGGTAGATAGTATTTAATGACTTGCCTTTAAAATAACAAGTAGATATCTATACATGGATAGAACTAACAGCATATAAATCTCTGAATTATAATACCAAGTCTACAACATAACAAAAACAAAGCTGAAAAATTTTTTTGGAGGAACAGGCCTGCTTCAAATAGTAATTAAAAATTTTTATCATTGGAATTTACAAAAATTTTTTTTTCAAAATAAAATTTAAAATGTGAATAGAAAAACTAAAATTTCCAAAATTTTCAACTGAAATGTTCAAAATTAAAATCCTCATTGATTAAAAAAAAAAAAAAAAACTTACCAACATTCCAAGGGACAAGCTACCCCTTTGCCATATTGCTCATTTTTCTTTTTTGTAATTTTTACTTTTATTTTTCTCACTGGCAATTCAAAATTTCTAACTCCAAATTGCCGAAAAATCGATAATTATCGATACTATATCTAAAATTTTTGAAAAATATCAATAATTATCAGTTGAAAAAAACTTCAAATAAAAATAAAATCACTATATCAAACTTTTCACAACACTGATAACTTGAATATTCAAATGAGGGCAACTTTAACTTAAAATTACAAATTATGAAATCAAAATAAAATATTTTAGTTGTGCTTCAAATTTCTGCTTGAAACTATGTTGATTTTAATAGGTACCAATACCTAAGCATATATATTTCAAGCAGTTTTATCACTTGTTACGAAACATTTCATGAATAAAAATTTTAGGGCAAAAGTACTTTGCCAGAAAATCCAGTTTACAGGGATTGAGAAACGCTTTCTTTTTATGATACCCTTTCATTCTACTCACTCATTTTGTTGAAGTACACCAGATGACCAACTTCAGCGCTACTTTCACGTGTTGCGACACATGCACACATACACTTATAATCATTTTTATTAGTTGTTTTTTCAATTTTTGTTTCTTTCTGTCTCAGAAAAAAAAATGAGAAATTTCTTGTCCCTTTCACATTTATTATCTTCTTCAAATTATAGAAGGGTATTTTTTAAAAACTCATTTTTAACCTAACTTATTTTATTTTGTTTTCTTCAGTTGAGTTTCTGAAATTTACAAAAATTTTAGTTTTTTTAAAACAATTTCCATCATTTGCTTTCTGTTTCTATTGAAAAAATTTTTTCTTTCTTTAAATTTTTCAAAATCCAGTTCAAATAACCATACATTCATATTTCTTCGATATTTTTCCATAAACATCAATATTTTTTCAAATTGTTTCTCCCAGATTAAACATCAATCAGGTGAGAAATAAAAACAGAAATGATTCATCATTCAGTTTCCATTATGCTTTCATTATTGGTCTTAAAACTACTTAGTTAATTATTCCAAAGTCCTGTCCATTTCAGAATTTTCATGTTTTTGTTTATTTTGATTTCCAGGGCACAAAAATATGGTTTCCATTCCTAAAAAATTCAGTTTCCATTTCCATTTCTCAATCCCTGCCAGTTTGCCAATTTTCATCTATAATTCAAAGAAAAAACCTAAATTCCTAAAACTCAAAAAAATTGTCAAAAAATATGGATAGTGATTAATATTTGTACCTATCAATAGTTATCGATATATTCAATAAAAATGCTGATCTATTAATGCTTTATTGCTAAAAACTGATTTTCTAGGATATTTCTGTTTTCTAGTTTTCTTAGAAACTACGGAACCAATAGGCACCAAAATTCTATCTGACACGCACAAATATTAGGAAAATCTATCGTAAAAATAAAATTTCAGCCCTATTCTTTCTATCATTTTTTCAGAATCCCTGAAAAACAAATTTTACAGGTATTTTTTGCTTTCCAGTTTTCTCATAAACTAATTAACCAACAGACCCTAAACTTCTTTCAGACCTGCTCCAATATGAGGACCATCTCCTGTGAACATTTTAGCCATTTCCATCGTGTAATTTTTTCAAAACCGTTATAAAATTTTTGGTGATAAATATTTCACTATAATAACTGTGGGATAACACCAAAATGAGGAAAAGGGGCTCAGACCCCTCGACAACAGTCGCCGCCCCAAAGGGCAGGCAAATAATCGTCCTTGTGATGTTAAATACACAAATTACGTTCGATCGTAATTACCTGTATATACATGCAGGTAATGTACAAGTACCAAATCGTGACACAATAAGATGATGTCACAATTTGTACGATGATGCGACCTGGCCGTTCTCACCAACGTACATATTTTCTTACGTACGTGTGTTTGTGTGCGTGTAAATAAGCCGTATATAAACCACCCAAATTGGCTCTAAAATCGCCAGTGTTCGGTCTGGTTCTGGCTTACCCATACTTATGTACGAAGTGGCTGAACACGCTTAAATTCTGTAGAATTTCCTTCTGATGAGAATATCTCTCACAACAAGGTATTCCACAGTGGTGACCCCGACGTGATTTTTGGCTACGTCGTGAGGTGTCTTGAGGCGCATTGTGCTTTTACAAAAATTGGAGTGGTGCGCTGGCGAGAAACTCGCTTGCTTGGCAAATAAAAATATTTTTTTGCAGACTAAGACACCTTTTAGGTCGTTGAAGTAGAGTCTGCTGAAGTGGGAATTTATACCCCTCTCTTTAAAATATATAAACAAAGAGAACCAGACAGCAGACCTGGAGGAAGAAGGTTGGACTCATCCCCTAACCTCCCAACTTCGACTCGACACTCCACAAATTTAACAAATCTGGAAGAAGGCCCTCAACACCCAGAATTAGCACGATTGGGAGCTGCAATAAATAAAGATCAAATAGCAGTAAAAATGTTGAGAAGTGGTCAAACTTTAAGGCCAAAGTTCTGACCCGAAAACACCTCCTACAAACACAGGAGCCAGTGTTTTTGACTAGGAAGGAAGGAAGTAGTTCTCTGGAATACGCTTGTCATCAGAAAGACACAGCAATGGTCCCACCACCAACCAAAAACCCACAACCATCCCAGGGAGGTAGTAGTCAGCCACAGCTGACACCCGAAGTCTTGGCGCAGATTATGCAACTTTTGCAATTGCAGCCAGGGCAAAACCCTAACTTCTATAAACGAAGGATAGAGATCCCGGAATTTCTGCCCAATGAGGTAGACTTGTGGTTGACTCTATTGGAAGGCAGGTTCAAGACAGAGAACATAACTCTGAACCAGCGGTATCTCCACATCTGTGGAGGCATGCCCCCACAGATAATCCGCCACATTCCGGATATTATGGAATGCCCTTTGACAGAAGAGGATAAATATGCCTGGTTTGTTAAGAAGATAAAGAATGTGTTTGGGAAAACTAAAAACCAAATCATCGATGATGTGATGGGTGGTATGAAGATGGGGGACGACAAACCCTCAATATTCATGGAGAAATTGAGGCAGAAGGTGGATAATATCGTAGCCCCTTCGGTCATAGGCAACTAATTTTGCAAACAACTACCTCAAAGTGTTGTGCAATGCCTAGCCGCCGTGGGTTCGACCGTGATAAATACATCCGCAGACTTGGACTTCCTGGCAAAATCAGCAGATAATGCGCTAGAATATACCAGGTCAAAGCCTGTGGTAAGTGCAGTATCTGCAGAGACAGGTAAACTTGCTCAACTTAGAGCCCAAATAGCTTAGTTGACCGAGGAAGTAAAGAGGAACAAAAGCCAAAGCTCAACAAAACCCAATAGTAGCTGGCAACAACGATCTAAGTCAAGAAACAACAACAATAGTAGCTTTAGCAAAGGACGACAGTCCCAGTCTAGAGACCATAGATCAAGTTCCAACAACAGGGGTCAGAGTTCAACTCCCCTGAGAACATCATCACCCAAAAACCAGTCTCAAAATTGGGATGAAAAGAGTTGTTTCTTCCATAACAGGTTTGGCGCAGAGGCCACCAAATGCAACAACAGGTGCAAATGGTGGGGCAAATCCTATACCAAGGAGGTGTCAAACTAAAACAAGGGGCCATCTATGTGGCCAAAGACCCCTTGGAAAAATACTCATGCCGCCTGTTCATAACGGACAGGACTAATAGGAGATGGTATTTGATAGACTCAGGTGCAGACTTGAGTATATTGCCAGTAAGTAAAAACCAAAAAGTACTTCCTCCGAAATACTATCTCCATACTGTGAATGGTCAAAACCTTCCAGCTTACAGACTTGAGACCAGCAAAGTTGACATCGGACTTAAGGAAAATATGATGTGGTCCTTCACAGTTGCTGATGTTCCAAACCCGATCCTGGGTGCAGATTTCCTTGCACATTACAGCCTGATCATTGACCTCAAAGAGGGTAAATTGATCGATAGTGAGTCTAAACATTGTGTGGATGGCAAAACGCATGCTTACAGACTGGACAAAAATATATCCAGCTGTACAAAAGTCAACGGATAACTCTTACAGATCCTGTCTGACTATCCTGGAGTCACTCAACCATCAATTCGTAGGCATCCTACCTATAAACATGACACTGTTCATTACATAGAAACTAAAGGACCGCCTTGCCATGCTAGAGCATGAAGGTTACTGCCTGACAAACTCAAAGTGGCATGGGAGTACTTCCATCGCATCATCGAGGAGAGTGTATGTTGCCCCTTGAAAAGCTCATGGAGCTCCCCTATCCACATGACCAAAAAAGCAAGTGGAGAGTGGCGAATTGTTGGAGACTACAGGGCCTTAAATGCCAAAACAGTTCCTGATTGCTATCCAGTCCCCAATATAATGGACTTCAACGCGAATATGAAGGGTAAAACGATGTTCACCAAAATAGACATCAACTGGGCATTCCACCAAATTCCTATGGCTGACTAGGACGTACCAAAGACAGTGGTTATAACCCCCTTTGGACTATTCGAATACCTTCGAATGCCGTTTGGATTTCGCAACTCAGCACAAACTTTCCAGAGATTTATCAATGGACTGTTTAGGGAATTGCCGTTTGCATATGCATACTTGGATGAAATCTGCATTTGCTCTGAAGGTGGTGAGTAACAGCACGAGGAGAATGTAAGAGCTGTCGTACAGCGTATACACTCTGCCGGGCTTACCATCAACGTAGGTAAAAGCTTATATGCACGGACTGAAACTGACTTCCTCGGCTACAAAGTCTCGACCGAAGGCATTTCCCCCTTGAAAACCAAAGTAAAGCCAATATTGAACTTCCCAAAACCCTCAAATGTTGCTGAACTCAGGCGTTTCTTGGGGATGGTGAACTTCTATAGACGTTGCATGAAGAATGCAGCAGCCGAACAAAATAAGCTGTTTGCACTCATTAAGACAAGTAAAAAGAAAGATAAGACTCCACTCGAATGGAATGAAGAAGCCAAACAGGCCTTTGAGAAAATCAAAGATACACTGGCAAATGCAACTCTATTGGCTCATCAAGACGAAAGTCTGCCATTATGCGTGAGTATCGATGCCTCTGATTTTGCCATTGGTGCAACCCTGTACCAGTTGGATAAAGACAACAAAAAGTTACCACTAGCTTTCTTCTCCAGGAAGCTCTCAAAAACAGAAAAGAATTATAACACATACGATAGGGAATTGCTCGGAATTTTTGCTGCGTTGAAGCATTTCAGGCACCAATTAGAGGGTAGATGTTTTTCTGTGTATACTGACCATAAACCCCTAACATATGCCTTCACACAAAAAGCAGAACTGGCATTGCCGAGAAGAGCACGACAATTAGACTATATTGGTCAATTGACTACCGACATTCAGTATATAAGTGGAGAACTTAACACTCCAGCTGATGCCTTGAGTAGAATCGAAGCTATCTCGGCTCCTGTCCAATTGCCTTATGCTGAAATAGCTAAAGCACAGCTTAAGGATGCAGAATTGCAAGAGTTATTATCCGATGATACTACTCTCAAATTGAGACAGCAAAAAATTCCCAGTACTGATGTTTTATTAACATGTGACATCAGTACAGGTAAGAATAGGCCATTTCTACTGGTAAAATATCGCAGGTTGGCTTTCAACAGTGTACATAATCTGTCACATGCTGGGCCAAAATGTAGTGCTAATTTAATTTCGGCAAAGTTTGTATGGCCACAAATGAAGTCTGACTGCAACAAATGGGCTCGTAGTTGCCTGAACTGTCAAGAATCCAAAGTAGGAAGACACACTCGCTCACCCCTCAAATCCTACAAACAAACAGAGCGTTTTAAAACTTTACATATGGACTTGGTAGGCCCATTGCCACCATCTCAAGGACACAGATACCTGTTAACGATAATAGACAGGGCAACACGATAGCCAGAAGCAATTCCTCTATATGAGATGACAGCTCCAACTGTAGCTGCCAGGCTATACGATACCTGGATGGCGAGGTATGGTGTACCAGAAGTCATAATTACGGACCAAGGTCGCCAATTTGAGAGCTCGCTCTTCAAATAGTTAGCAAATAAGCTTGGTGTTCAACACAGTCATACCACAGCTTACCATCCTCAAGCCAATGGCAAAATTGAGAGATGGCATAGAGCCCTCAAAGCCTCTATCATGTCACATGATACAAAGAGATGGGTAGATGTACTTCCAACCATCCTCTTACGCCTTCGATCTACCTTACAAATGGATACAGGTCATTCTGCAGCGCAATTAGCGTTTGGCAAAGAGCTACGCCTCCCAGGGGACTTCTTCACAGAATTGAAGGAAGTTAGCCCCGAAATCATGGTACAAAATATAAGAAACGATGCCAATAATTTCCTAAAACAGGCAGCTCGCCATGGCCAGCCCAAGATTTACGTCTCAAAACACTTAGCCAATACCTCACATGTATTTGTTAGAGACAAAAAAATGAGATCTGCACTGGAGAAACCATATGCCAGTCCTTACAAAGTAGTATTACAAGATGAAAAGAACTTTGTGATACTCATTGCAGGCGAACCTCGAACAATTTCAATTGACAGATTGAAGCCTGCATACATGGTAAGCGACGATAAAAGAATAAAAAGGTTGCAGAGGGAGAATGTAGAAAATATATAGACGGATTCACCAACAAACACAGAAGAATCCATCGAAAAATGTGAAATAATAAATTCACAATTAAAGAAAACACAAAAAATAAAAAAGTCTAAGATTTTCGGACGATGTTACCACTAAAACATTCGATCTGGAGGCCCCCATAAGCCCACAAAAAAGAGGCAGGCCCCTAGGCAGTAAAAAATGCAAAGATTCCCATCCTTCTCGCATGTCTGAGAGGTTAATGGGAAGAAAATAAAATTTACTCCCGAAAAAGTAATATCCGCTACGTACGTTCAAACCCGCTAAAAAATATGCGACGAAAATTGGAATTCCGTGAGACAAAAGAAACGCCGGAGATAAGCAAACGAGGAATGCCAACAAAAAGAAAACGACAGGAATAAACAAATCCACGTGCGATACGGAAATAAACATTGCAACGAGCGTTATTGTCAAACACAAAGATAATCTCAACGTTGTGACGTCACAAGCGGAGATTCCTTTGAAATAAAATTTGAAAAATATATTCTCTGAGTTTATTTCAGGCATAACTTTGCTTAAACCGATCAGAACTTAACCAGAAAACTTGCATACGGCTGAGAATTTTAAGCGCTATCCCCTCTACGTGCTGATAAGAAGATGTGAAAATAATAAAACAAAACTGTAATGGTAAATCAAAAACAGCAGTAGATTCACCCGTTTTAGAACTGTCTTCGATCTTGGACGTGTTTTCTAGAACGATATTTTTGGTTCTCTGTTCTCCTGCAATCTGTTTCCTATGTCGCTGCCAACTACTTTGCTTAAATCCTCCACATCCCAGACTATTTGGAAAACTGCTGAGTTTTCACAAACTCAGCAGAAGACCGAACAGAAGATGGAGCTGGACTGGATCAAGGAGGAGCTGCTCATGGACACAGCTCCTCCCGTAGACGATGTCCTAGCAGAGATGACATCTCCTCTGCCTCCGATAATCTCTCCTCCCCGGTCACCAAAGGATGTCAACTCCGACTGCAGAACCCCCAAAGCCAGAGCCAATGCCAGAGGAAAAACGGGAGCTGATGAGATTCTTATTTATGGCCGAGAGGGCCACGAACGAAAAGGCAAAGATGGCCACCTGGACATCGGGGAATTCGAACTCTCCGATGTTAAGGAAGCCACAGTTTAAATGTCTTCTGCCCCCTCACTCCCATCATCATCCCTACACCCATACCAAAAACCGACCACCGAGGCGTAGGGGAGATGGCAGCCGAGCAAATTACCTGGTCTGAATGCACGCCTGTAAGGAATCCTACAAGTTTGTCGGGGCTGCGGTAGGTAGCGTCCTGGCAAAATGGGAGGCCAACCAGAGGTGGAAGTAAAACCCTCACATCCCCCCAGGCCTTGAGCATTTTGATCATTTTTGCGGCGCAAAAACTGGGGGGAGTAGCTGTGGGGACTCACTGGTATGAGGAAAAGGGGCTTGGACCCCTCGACAACATTCGCCGCCCCAAAGGGCAGGCAAATAATCGTCCTTGTGACGTTAAATACACAAATTACATTTGATCGTAATTACCTATATATACTTGCAGGTAATGTACAAGTACCAAATTGTGACACAATAAGATGATGTCACGATTTGTACACAAACCAGCCAGCCATCTCTTATCTCGATAGGGGATGATGCGACCTGGCTGTTCTCACCAACGTACGTATTTTCTTACATACGTGTGTTTGTGTGCGTGTAAATAAGCCGTATATAAACCACCCAAATCGGCTCTAAAATCGCCAGTGTTTGGTCTGGTTCTGGCTTACCCGTACTTGTGTACAAAGTGGCTGAACATGCTTAAATTCTGTAGAATTTCCTTCTGGTGAGAATATCTCTCACGACAAGGTATTCCACAATAACAATAAGTCAGCCAAAATTAATTTGACAAAATTAATTCGTAAAATTATTTTGCAAAATTATTCCCTCATATTCGATGCCCATGGGCCAACTACCCAACAACAAAAGAAACAAAAGACACAAAAAAGACAAGAGATGTTTTTTTATGTTTTTCTTTATTTATTGTGCCAGCAGAAATCATGGAATGGCACAAACCAAAGTGACACTTCTGGACTTGTGCATTTATACATATATTATGCATGTATGTGTCCGACCCTTTGGCGCCACTTCTAGGCGCTTTGTTTCCTGGCATATGGGTAACACTGTAGAATTGGAGGAAGCAAAAAAAAAATTTTTTTATGTATGTGTGTGACTATATGGGTAGTGGCACATGCATATCAAATATAAGGGAAAATATTGGTGAAATAATTTGGAGGAATAATATTGTGAACTAATTTTGACAAATATTTTCAGTTGGCTTGTAAGTTTATTATAGTGAAATAAAAACAAACTATTCAAAATGGTAAAATGGTACTAATCATTTTCTCTTTTCACAAATCGGATAATTTTCATCAAACTCACCTCTAACCCTTCTGTGAGGTCAATTTTAATATCTTATTTGCAAGCAAACAAGTTAAAAATAGGGACTGGCTCGAAAATTTAAACAAGTAACTGTCAAATTTAGAAAATTGTATCAAAGACAAAAACAAATTTTTCAGTACGGGACCTGCATGGTGAAAGATTGTTTAACAACATAGTGGTACATAAAAGTATTTGGTATCACTATACTTAATGTACAAGCCAGCCAAAATTAATTGGTTTATCAAAATTATTTGACACAATTATTTCGCCAATATTTCCCCCTATATTTAATATGCATGCACCACTACCCCCACAGCTACACACAAACACAAAACAAAATTTCCATTGCTTCCTACGAACAAACGAATTCTAGTGTTACCTTTATGCCAACAAAAATCCAGGGTTGGCATAAGCTAAACCGCAACTTCCAGGGCTTGTACTCTTCAAACTTATTACCTGGTCTGTCGTGAAGAGTGAAGAGGAGATTCCCATGGCCGGTATTCTCAAAAAAAATATTAAAATAATTAGAGCAATTTGATAGGTATACGTTCGTATATACTTTTTATATAATATACAGGGCATTTTACGGAACGTCTACAGTCTGTCAAACTTGGGTGGTTGGTGTGGTACTAGTACCTACAATCTATATCTATATCTATACTAGCTTCTATCCATACTATACTATTATTATTTACTATACTATATTATATTGTCAATACTTGGGTAGTCTATTATACTACACTATACTATACTCAGACATACAGCTTAAGAGGTCCCCAACGAGGTAATACAAAAACACGTCAAAGATGAAAGGTTTTCGATCAAGATATTTGTTATAGCGCATACGTCATGTGGCTCTAATAACATGAAAACGGATATCCCCAAAAACTTCAATGATTTATATTTCATGACATATGGGCAGTTTTGGATAAGAAAATTATGAAAATGCAAGATTTTTGAAATTCTTTCGACATGGAAATGAAATACAGGTTTAAAGGCCGTATTAAGTTGACATAATATTTTTTACTAGTCTCACTGAGAATTACTCGCCCCTGAAATTTGACATACGTCTTGTAAAACACCCTGTATATGGACGTAAATAAAATGATAAATCGATGTACTTTGACAGGTTGGAAGTGAAACTGTACGCACTAGCCGAAAAGAAAAACGATATTCAATTCCAACTACAACAGCACGTAAGAACCATTTCAAATCTGCGTAATACTCTGACGGAGTTGGAAAAAAAGAAAGACGAAGCATTCGGAAAATTGCACGATATGGAAACATTAGTTAACGAATACGAACAGCGTAATTTCGAATTAGAAGAACGAGAAATGGAGGTGAGGTATCGGCTGCAAATGCTGGAAAGTGCGTTACCAGCCCTAATTCTGTGGAACGTACTCGCTGTGCTGAAACGTTTACAACAGAAAATAGAAAAGCACTACGAGGTGGTAAGCAAAAAAAATTCTATCGTGTCGAATAAATTGCTGGCAACTTGCGAGAGAGAAATCGCTACAGTTCAACAGCATTGTCCAGTGATAAGTCAAAAAATTGCATTTTACCACACCAATGACGAATCAACCGACGAAAGTGTAGCAACCGCACAAAATCATTTGGAAATGAACATGCAATTCGTTTTTACCTCAAATATTCGTCGTCGAAGTTACTCTCGACTAAATGGCACCAACGTTGTAGAAATGAAATTATCTCAACTTCAACCCGGAACAACCAACGAACGTGTGTACGCACAAACTTTACAACAAGCTGACGAATTAATTACAAATATGGAAAGCGAATTTGAAAAAAAATTGAAAGATATGGAAAATACTTTAAAGGACAAACGTTGGAAACTAGAAGAATGCGAACGAAAGCTAGCCAATGTTTCGACCACCAGAGAATTAGAAAATCAATTGACTGAAAAGACACTGAGCTTAGAGGCCGAAATTGTTTCTCTTAAACGTAAATTAAAATCAAACGAAGACGAGAAACTCTCGTGGCAACGAAAAGAACGTGACTTCGTCGAAGAAATTGAACGTTTGAACGCCATGGTTGGAATCATTGAAGACAGTAAACTACAAATTCGCGAGCAACTCGAACGAGAGCACACTGTAAATAAAGAATTTGAAGACGAGCTAGCATTCAAAAAGAAAGAAATACAAGATTTAGAATGTCAGCACGCTAATCAGGTACCTACCAAGAACACTTACCTCATTCATTTTGAGTTATACCTACTTTTTACTTACGCACGTCACATGTTATTACTAAGCATATACTTATATTACAATGCGAAAATGCTACAGTGCGCGTATAAATTCATTTTCAGATTAAACAATTAGAAAATCGTTTACAACGGACGAAAAGAGAGGTAGAAAATAATGAAGTAACCAACAGTGAGCTCAGAGAAGAAGTTGATACTTTGGAGGTAAGTAATGCATAATAATTTCAAAAAATACTCCTCAATACTGAGGGAAGACTAGTGAAGCCGGAACCAATTTTGTTCGACCTAAGATTGCATGCAAGCTAATCGTGATGTTAGTGTGAGGTAGGTATATTTGGAAACTATTGGAACAATTTCCTTTGGAATAAATCCCACTTTTTTAATTAAAACGTTAAGGAAGTACTTGGGTTTATTTTTTTGTTCTGTCAAAAAACCCCGGGCAAAAGGAACCACTATAAAATAACCCAATTTTCCTGAACAAAATCAATTTTCTTTCTTATTTTCATAGAGAAATATTTATTAGAAATAAAACAACTGTTTTTGACAAATTTCCAGAACTTTGAATAAAGTTTTGAGCTTTATAAAAAATGTACCCTTGGGCAAAAGGAGTCGGACAAAAAGAACCAGCATACAACATCACACAATTATTTGACTTTCTTCTTTTGAAACAGGATCATAGGCTCATCATAGCTAGATTCATTTGATGGATTGTCCATTCGCCTTGGATCGTAGGTCTTTTATAATAAATTATAAACCAAATTGTACTGAAAAAATTGTAAAAAGCATGTTATTTTGTTGTAGTAAATAAAAATACTACGTGACAAGAGTGGTGATGACGACAGTTACAAATTTTTTATTATCGATTAATCGATAGTAAAAAGTAAAAACTATCGATAAGATAGTCTTTCGATAGATTTTAATGAACCAATTTTCTCTGATCTAGCTCAAAAACAGCTGTAAATTTTACCAATTTTTCTCTATAAAACTCTAAAAATGGTCTTATTTTATAAAATAAGGCCAAAATTAATATTTGAACAAAAACTATCAACAGCAATAGTTCATCGACCTACTATCAATTATCAAATTATCGATAATTTGATAATTTTTCAAAAACCATCGGTAGTTGGATAGTTCGATAGTACTATCGCCTATTACTAAATAAGAGTTATACACAGGTTCTTTTTACCTGGCTCCTTTTGCCCAAGAGAACACATTTTAACGAGTTAGAAATTTCATTCAAATAGGTCTATAAATTTACTAAAAAACTATAGTTTTTCTCAAAATATGTAGAATTTATGATAATTTACAACCATCCTTGCCTCTATACATCCATATAAGGGAAAATAATTTCATTTTGAATAATGCGACTGCGAATAATTGATACTAATACCCGTATTCCAGAATATTTCTTAACATTGAGTAAGAATTAAGTACTCGTTTGACTAGGTTTATCCTATATTTTCGAGGATATTATATATGATGGAGACAACACATGGGCAGTTTTGGTGTCCTACTTATAGAAAGCACTTCTACAAACACTTTTACTTCCAACTAAATATCTGATTGAAGGAAAATCTCACAACATGCATTTATTCATAAACACTGTCGTAAAGTACCTCACTTTTACACCAATTTTCAATTCTGATTAGTTGGGCTGTTCAGTCTGGGATATTTCGTATGCCAGCACACGGCCTCTATAGTCTGGACACTCAATTCCATGTTAAAACTATTCCGTGTCGTCTCCATCATATATATCCTCAAAGTCCTATACTTATGTATGAAAGTCACAGATAAAATTTTACTTAAGTTGCGAGTATTTACTTAAGTATTGTTCTAGAATATGGGTGTAAGAACCAACTTATTTTAATCACAGGTAAAAAAATACAGAACTGACTTTGGTATTATTTAAAACAATGAGGACTTTGATAACAATTATCCATCAGTGTTGCCATATTAATTTGGCAATAACAAAAGACAAAATCGAGGTGTTTACCGTTGCCCAGCAGTTACTTTTGCCCGAGTCTCTCCTATTTATTATTCTTTGTTGGAATTCTTCATTTACTGTGGGTATCACTTTGTATCACATACAGTGTGTGGAGTGCTTGAATGTGATCATTCATTGATAAGAGTGTTGAAAAAAGAGCAATATTTTAGGAAAGCGGATGGACAGCAAAATTTTTTTGGCACAATGACATCATAAATTAGGAGATTAAAACATAAATGAGAAGTGATTGTATGTCTGCAACAAATCAGAATTTGTATCTGTCGCTGTGACTCAGTGGTTAAGTATGGGAGGGCAAACCTGAGCCATTGGTTTGAATCTGCAGTTAGAAATTATTTTTTGAATTTTTTTAAAGTCAACTTTGATATTTTCGAGTATTGGAACGCTGAGTGAGGTCATTTTTTCTTTTTTTCAAATTTTTGATCATACTTAATTAAAAAAAAAAAATGCCAAAGCCAGTCCATGACATCACTGGGCCAAAAGGATCTTGCTGTCCATCCTCTTTCCTAATATTGTGTTTTTTATAAAAAAAAAAAGACCTGAAATTTTGGTACTTTTTAATAACAAGAAACAAGATAAGGTACCTTATGCTTTTTTTTTTTTTTTTTTTAGAAAAATGCGAAACTAGATTTACTTTTTTTTGAAAAAGTGAAAAGTGTAAGAAGCCCCAAGAGACCCTTCAATTTTCCAGGATTGATTTGCAAAACTAAACAACTTGAGTTCTCAAAAATTACTGAATTTAAATACCAGACTTGGGAATAATATTAATATTAATATAAAGTGGTGGATTTGCAATTTTCCCACCATGAGCCTGGGCTAATAATATTTGTCACCCTAGATATCTCTTTTGGAGGGTGGGGGTTACAAATTGAAAAAAACATTTGCGAGACCAGTGAACAAAAAAATTTTTAAGGCGTTTTTTGAGTTGTAGAACATACATTCTAATACCTATACAGGTACTTTAGAAGAGTATGTACAGCGGTTTTTGGGAGAGAACCCTGATTTTTTTGACATTAATTTATGCAATATGATGGTATAGTTACAGCATATTTTTATTCATTTTAAAAATTTGTTTTTCGAAAAGATTTTTTTTTCATAATAAAAATTTGGCTCCCTTTTAAATCCACCCATGTTAATATACAATACTATATAGCCCCTGCAAGTTCTAATTCTGATGAACAGTTTTTTCTCAAACTTTTAAGTAAAAATTTGAAAATATTTTTCGTATAGTGTTCAGACGACATACTTGTTGATTTATTCTCTATGATCTACCCAATATTAAAAAGTTTACGAAGGAAACAATTGTGTTTAGTTCATACTGTTTCTTTCAAACTATTCTCTAGAAGTTGAAATTTCCCAACTTTACAGAATATAGATTAGAGATTATAAAACTGAGAAGTGAATTTAAACCCTCCTTGTGTTAGTCTCGCAGAATCGAAATGCAATATCTCATCGTAGGCATTTATTTGCATACCCTTTTCGTTACTAAAATTCTATTACCTTACTCATTGGTGCAAATAGAGTCTGTAATTTGGGGGGAACACAGCCCCGATAAAGTATGACGATGAAAAAAAGTTATCAATTTATACAATTAAATTTATATTTTCGACATTTTTCGGTATTTTTTTTATTAATTAGGACCGGTAGGCGGATGAGAAAGAAAATTAAAAAACCTGATTGAATCATCGCAAAAAAAAGCTCCAACATTTCTTAGGGGGCCACAATTCATTTTTGGGCCGCCAGCACCCCCTTCACAGTTCTGTTTGAGGTATTAATTTTTTGAGTTTTGTCATTACCAATTCACAAAACTGTCACAGGAACTAAAACCATAGGGTTAAAATAACAGCACTTCTCGAGAAGTAGTAGGTACTTGTGTGGTTACATGTAGCACTTCATATTCTTCTCCCACTAACACCTTGTCCCTATTGTAATGAAAGAAACTAGCACTGGAATTCTAGAATTGTCAATCACACTTTTCTGAAATGTATACATCAAATGATTTGTTTTTTTAGAATGCTATTTGCGAAATAAATGCGACGCTCGAACGAGAAAAAGACGAAAAAGAAAAGTTATTGATCCAATTCCGTAAGGAATTAGCTAGAAAACAACAAGAAATAGATTCATTAAAAAGGCTATCGCAGGATATGACTGCAGTCAGTACGGCTCAAGAAATAGGTTTTTTGCAAAGACAATCAACGATCACAACTCAAATTTCTCCGAACCACCATTTTTACGAAGAAAGATCCAGAGTCTTGAAAAGTGAATCCTCGGTACGTATAAATTTATTCGTAAGATTATGGTACCATATTTTTTTTTGTAAACTATAGTAGGTAATCAGGAATAATAACAGTGAATCAAGTGACCACGGAAAATCTAAATATGTACATGTGGTTAAAGGCTCACATCCAGTCTGTATACTGGGTGATTAGGAACGGCTGAAAAATCTTTTCCATCATTTGATCAGAGACAAATTTTCTCCCAGAATTGTTTCAAAATAGCGAAAATGAAAAAACCAGTATCTGTGGCGCGGCTAGAGAAAAATTTTTTCTGTAAGCAGGTTGGTGGTGGTTCTGGCAAAATACTTTTTAATTTATTAGTGTTGAAACAGTTGTTTATTTAAATTTACAATCACATACTTTTAAAATTTCAAGTTGATCGAATCAAAATACCTAATCAAAAAATTCCGTGTCGCGGTGCCTCCCACCATTCCTACCATCCGCCGTTGGCCACATGACCAGTATACAAGTATAAGCGTGTTAATGTTTTAAATATTCCATTTTTTTGTATAAATTCAAATAATAAGATCAAAAAGTATTTATCATTGCCACAAAATGCTGTAATCAGTGAAAAATAAATAAAAATAAGGAGTGTACTATGTACGTAAGTGCGATTTCTCATACCTATTTGTACTTACTCCCTGATTTTTACCAAAAATCGAGCTTAGATTGCAGAAAATAACCCAGCAAACAATTTATAGCAGTACATTTAGCTGTACTGCTAATTATACTACTAATTCACTGCTAACACCAATACATGTCTTATTCAATGTAAATTATGGGAACGTGTGGAGTTGATTTATCTGTAAAATGTCTGTAAGAATCGTATTTTGCAGCTACCTATCTAAATGAGAGTGTCATTTCTTAAATGTTTCTTTGTTTCAATTGTCCTGATTTTGTCAGTGAGGAAGCTAACTTGCAGATAAAAAAAATTTTAGGTGTGAAAATGCTATTTTACACCCAGAAAAGATTTAATATTAGGGGTAAATTGGCAATTTTGAAGCAAACATACATCTATCTCATGCATGTCTGTATTATAGTTGTGGAAAAGCTAATTTACAGACTCCCCTCCATTGTCCGTTACATTTTAAATTTCTGTTGGGTTATTCATGATTGGTCTTGACTTGTTGATGCATTATCTCCTCACAGTTAGTTGAATTCCTTTATCAATTTTCATTCTGTGTTGTGAATGTGTTTCAAAATTTTTTTGAATTAATTAAGTTCAGTTATCTGATACACTTTTTCCATTGAAAATGTTTTTTGAAAGTTAAAGTACTTTTTATTTATTTTTAGAAAGAGCTTATTATTTTATGAAGTTCATTGTGTCTGTTAAACAGTTTTAGTCAGTCTAATTTGAATGACCCTAAATGTTTAATATCATCATTCAATAATGTTGTGCTTCAATGAGTAAGCATATATTTTCATTAATTCTGAGTTTTCAATTTCCTAAACATTGAAATTCCTAAATTAGCTCACAGTAACCTACTACTTAAGATGTACCCTATTTGCAGTGATTATTTTAAGGATTTTTTGGAGTGGCACAAATTGAAAATTTTTGAAGCTAGAAGCTACGTACATCTTCAACCCCTTTCCCCTCAAAAAATTTTTTTTGAATCTCAAACATTATTCAAAACCTGTCAATAGTAGCTGTTGACAAGTTTAGAATTGTCAACTATTTAAATTAATGGCCAAAGGGCAAATACATAAATTTGAATTTCAAATTTTGGGTTTAAAAAGAATTGGAAAATGAAAACAATAACTGAAGCTAGTTTTAATTAAATTTTTTGGAGCTGCACAATATGTGTGCAGCTGCATTGTAGAATAAATGCTGCCTATTTGTAATTGCTTCATGAATTTCTCAATCCAACAAATCTGATATTCTTCAAGAGTATAAAACATAAGTATAAAAGTTATGAGAAATACTTACTCACCTATTCTACAAGGAAATAAATCATGGTGATTGCTCTTCCTCTCAAGTATAAGACCATTCTTTTGGTTTTTGAAAAATTTTGACCAGTTCTTCAACTTTTATTACTGTGTGAAAATTATAAAAAATCAGCAGGCTACCAACTAATTAATTCTCAGTATGTATCTTTTTCTAAAACATATTGCAATACCATGTAATTCACATCTGTAGTTTTTGACAAATGTGTTTTTTCAAATTTGAAAACTTTCATTTTCACACCAAAAAAGAACATTTGCAAGTTGATAATTGGGAAAATTATGTTAGTTTAAAAGTAAATTTTGAGAAAAAAAGAGCATTCAGTTATACTCAAAAGCCAATTTCCCATGCTTACCCAGCTATACCTGTATACTCTTGATAGCACATAGCTATGAAAGTATGTCAAATTAATTTTAATTCTAGGCTTAGTATGCAAAAATGTTTTCAATAAGTAGTGTAAGTTGGGCATTATAATAATTAAAAGTAAATTATTTTCTCCTTTAAGAACCATTGTATTTTCCTATTTATGGGTTATAGTTTTGATCAGAGGACATCAAACCCACCTCCTCTAAAAAAAAGGTGCGTGGGAAGGAGTGAGATGCGACTCCTTCAAATCCCCTTTTGCATGCCTTTTATCACAACAATAATCAAACTTTTAGATTAAATGAACAATATTAATAACTACTTGATTTGGAAAAAATAGTATCTCTTTGAGATGATACAATATTAGAGTCTCCATTGCTAATTTAAAAAAGTATTTCAAAATTTCAGCAGACCAAACCAATATTTTACAAGTCCTTATCACATATCAGATCTCATTTTTAATTCTATTACTTTAGGAATCTTGAGTAGGTAGCTACCATCAAAATATATATTATTTTTATTTTATTGATTCTGGTCTGATGAAAATTTGATTGAAGCAAAAGATATTAAATCGTTAATAACAAATAATATTCAAAACAGAATAAAAGTAGATGCAAATTTATTTCAACAAAAACTACAAATCATTTTAATTGGCTTAAGTCAGATAATGAAGAAAATTAAATTAAAATAAATGTTTTTCTCACTGAATCCCTTCAAGTATGTATGTAATGGTCAATGGAGGGCTGATTCTCCTCATTCCATTCTTCAACAATAGAGTGTTTTTGGGAATGAAATTACTGTATGATGTATATCTATACATATATTTATAAATGTATATATAGTAACGTGCAAGCGTAGATAAAGTAACGTTCAAAAATAGAGTAGTTTCATTCCCTGAACACGCTTTCTATGTCTGATAGTAACTACCTATGGAAATGTTATAAGAATCAGCCTTCCACACAACATATATACTCAAAGCTAAATCCCAGTATCAGTTTAATTTTATTATATGTAAAAAAATGAGAACAGATGAAGACTTCAAAATTTTTAATTTTTGTTGCTCTAACCATTATTTGATGCAATCTAAGCCCGAGTCTATTTTACCAGCGCTGGTGGGTGCTGGTAGTGTTAGGTGGCTGATTCATTCAAATGATACATTGGTGAACCGAAGCAAAACATCAAAAATACACAGAAGGTATTCTAAGTTTGCCTACTTTTTCACCAGTTTGTCTTGATATTAAAAAGTACATTGGTCTTATGGAGCTTTACTGTTCCAGTACTATATAGTCAAAGGTAGTATTAAATGATCAAAGCATATAAAAAACAAACATTATAGAGATATTTTTAGCATAAAATTTAGTTTGTTTTATAAACACAGTGGTACGTTGGTTGTGTAGATCTTCTTTATTCCCCAAATATAGCTCCAAATTGTTTTTTTTGTTTTTTTTTGTTTCTCCACATAACAGTGTCCTACACACTGATATATTAAATATAATAGAAGATGCACGCTCATCTAAACGCTGCAACAAAAAATGGCACCACTTTTGAAGCTATTGTTCCCACTCCTTGATACCAAATTCAAATTTCCTTTCCCCACATTTGAGGCCATGGGCAATAATTAGAATTTTTTTCAACTAATTTAATTAAATGAATGAATAAACATAGTTATTAATTTAGAAATCACATTCAACACAAATTTCACAGATAAAAATGAGATTGAAAATTGTCGGTACCTTAGGAATGGAGGATATTTAGATCATGAAAGTGGTTCCATCTTTTGTCTCACATGACACAAATATCCTCCGTTATATTTAATACACCGTGCTCCAGCACTGGCATTCGAATGGAAAGATATTACCTGCAGACATAACTCTGTTTGATAGGATTACATTAACTTACATCAACCTATACCAGTAGGGCTAAATTCCACAAGAAATTAAGTAAAATCTGGTGCAGTCATATAATATTCCTACATTTGTGGAATTTCTCCCTCCCCAAGTGCATATTTGTGTAAGTTAGAGTATAATGAAGTCCTATTAAACAGACTTCATGTAGAACATTTTTACCTTCTTTTTTTTTTTATGCATAAACATCTTAGCACTCAGTCTACAGTAAAGGGTACCTAAATGAGAATTACAATAGTTAGATTTACATAACTCTAATTTTTAAAATTGTAACTCTCATTTGTGTGAGTTATATGATGTGTGAGTGTGTGTGTGCAATACACTACACACGCACACAACCACACTATTATTATGTTTACGTATCAATCCTCCATGAGTAAAGCCCCAGTAGAACGCACGCCTTTTTTTATTTAGTATGGAGATTACTGACTATACATCTACATATCATATACACATTTATTAAAGATCACCCTTTTTTTATCACCAAATTTTGTTTCTTTTGGTTCTTCTTTCTGCCGAAACAAAAAATTCTACAGTGTTACCTAATTATACTAGCAAAAATCCAAGCCCTGGCATAGGCCAAAGTGCTGCAAAGCGGCGCCTCAGGGTTTAATAAACTTACACTCCTAAACAGTTTCATATTTCTCAAAGAAGTTTCGAAGAAATTTGATACCGACATCCGAAGTAATCTAAACAAGTCTTTGTGGTGCAGTATAGCCTGGTTGTACCAACTTTAAACTATGGTATAAACTTGATTTAAATAAACACCCCTGGTAAAATAAAGTTAAACCCTACTCATTGGGGTATGACTATTTGGTACAACCAACACTAAGTGCTGATTACAATTTCTGCAGTTGTTTGTTATGGAAAATGTACATTTTGGTTCCGCTTGTTTTAAGTTGGTTTTCTATAAAAATATATGATTATAAATATGGGTGTCATGGAACAACCTGGTGGTGGGGTAGGTACGTTTTTTGTTTCATAATTCAAGAAAAATTCTGGTACCTACCAAAAAATCAAATTTATATACATTCAAGCCAATATCTTGTTACCACAGCACAATTTTTCAATTTTTGTCCGACAGTCCCGAAATTTGGAAAGCCAAGTATCTGACCTATTGATTTTGGTGCAGATCGTCTGGACGGTACTTTCGGTACCGCTATTTCTATTTTAATTTTGGGTATAAAATTCTTCATTTTGGACCAATATAGCTATGAATTGTGAAACAAATATTTTTCATAATCTACAATCAACTTTGGTGTGGATTAGCCAGATGGTACTAACTATGGCGTTATTTTGAGTATAATTTTGGCTATAAGTATAGATACATAACAGTCAATGCACATACCTACAGTTCAAAACACTAACATAATTTACCTTAAGTTTGATTTTTTTTTTTTTGTTGAAAGTGTCGACCCCATAAGAGGTTTTTATGGGTTTATTAACTGTTTAATTGACATTTAAATAAAATTCCATCAAGACACTAATCAATGTAAACACCGTCAGATCGTTTGCCTCACACCACCTAATGTCGTTGTCAGGATTTCTTCTTAGGGGGAAAATATTTGATGGATTTTTTTTGTTCGTCACTTTTGAAATTTTATAAAATTTGAGAAATTTAGTATCTATGGAACGCTGTCGCATAATTATAAATTACTAACTAACAAATAAAAAAAAAAAAATAATAATAATAATAATAATAATAATAACCGTCATGAGAAAAATTTCCCGTTTTACCGCCTTATTTACGGCCTTGACACCACCTCAAAACTATTGTTTGAAAAACTGAAGGAAGTGTTGATTTGGTGTCAAAAACGGGATACAAATAATATATCAAATCCCAAACACCGGGTTTCGAAGATAAGTAGTAAATAAAACGTGTATTATCACTGACACCAACAAGAAGTGTCAATATTTTGTTTTTATAAATAAATTTTATTCTAAAAAAAAACCGACTGCGTTAATCTGAATGAGTAGCTCTGTAGATTTGCCCAAATTTATGACAATTTTTTCAATCTTTAAATTCTCATGTTCTTCAATTATATCTTTCTAATTTTTTAATTTTCAAATGTGAATAACCTAAGACATTCTCCGGAACGTGAGTTACGTTTTGTGCCTACTTTCATTAAAATATAAAAAGTAAGACACCTGTACTGAGCGAACGAAATTCCGTTACTTCCGGAGATAGACATACCAAACATACAACCTTCTCCGTAGGCATTCGATAAAAACGAACCTCTGGGTACCTACAGACATTACGTAATCAAGCACTGAAATTCTGTAGTTCTTTAAAAATGTTCCATCAAAATATCCTGAAATCAGTGGCATGGCCAGGATTTTTTCAAGGAGGGGCAAAAATATTTTATGACCTTTTTTGCTTATCGCTTGAAAATTTGAGAAATTTACCCATCTATGAAACCCACTGTCGCATATTTATTACTAAAATCTTTTTTAAATTTTAAAAGTGACCAGCAAAATAAATATATAAAAACTCCAGCGCAGCGAGCCTGGCTAGAAAAAGAAGGTTTTTGAGAAGAATTATGAATTTTGATGGTCACATTAATTGTCTGTAAATTTGTGTACGTTAATATAGTATGTCATAAGTATGACATTTGTTAGCTGCTGACAAAATATTAGACGATGTGAAATTTAAAAGCAATATTATATCTCGAAATGAAAAATTAAGTATGATGATAAAGTATGGTAGGTAAATAATCATGTAATTTCAAATAAAACCAAAGAAATATAATAAAGTTATGATATAAAAAAAAAAAGAAAACATGAACGTAAGATTAATTTTTGTAAAAAGAATAGTTCATACAAACTAGAAAAAAAAAGTTTTACCAGAAGTACCGTCTGGTCGATTCGCACCAAAATTGATAGCATGCTACAATAAATTATAATGAGTATTTTTTTCAAATTCGTATATATGGTTCCGAAATTCCGCATTTTATGACCAATATAAAAAAAAAATAGCGGTACCAGAAGTGCCATCCCGCCGATTTGCGCTAAAATTGGTAGCATACTACAGTGAATTGAAATAGTTATTCTGAATTTCGTGACTATTGGAGCAAAATTGAATATTTTATAGTCAAAAAGAAAACAAAAATGGTGGTTCCGGAAGTACCGTCAGGCCGATTCGTACCAAAATCAATATGTCTAGTCCTCGGCTTAATACAAATATTTGTACCAAATTTTGTGATTATCGGACAAAAATTTCAACCTGTACTGCAGGAACAAAGAATTGACATTTATATATATACCGGGTGACCCAAAAGTCACGCAACCCAAACCTTCTAATGTAAAAATTTTGATAAAAGAGATACAAGGCTGAATCTTGGTACAGTTGCAGAAATCGGTTACTCAATTATTCATGCAAAGTTTCAGCTCTGTATCAGTAATAATCTAACTTTGAGGAATTTTTGATTTTTAATTATAATTTTTCCATCTTTGAAAAATAAATTTTGAAAAATTTTAAATGGTAAAAGTTCTCAAAAAATTCTGAAACTTGGTACAATAATAGAGAATGATTACCTGATTAAACGGGTAAAGTTTCACTTCAGTACCTTCATCCTTGTTTTTTTAAGAATTTTTTCCATGGTTTATACCATGCTTTCATAACAAATAAAAAAAAATTTTTAATTTCAAAAATTTTATTTCATCCTCTCCACTTTGCAGAAAAATTTTGTCGTAAGTTTCCTTAAATTTGATTTGGTATGCAACTTTTCATACGTCAATGTTTTATTCTCAATAACACCTGCAATGAACAGTTATGCAACTTTTTATTCAGTGCTTACAAAAAGTTGCTTAATCACATAATTGAGAAACCATTTTCCTATCATTGTCCCATGTTTCAAAATTTTTTGAAAATTTTTGCAGTTTAAAATTTTTTGATTCGTTTTTCATGCGTATAGATCACTAAGAAAATTCTTTAATAAAAAATTGAGATAAGATAGTGAAACTTCACCTGCTTAATCTGGTAATCATCCTCCACGATTGTGGTAAGTTTTAGAATTTTTGGAAAACTTTGGCCACTTAAAATTTTTTAAAGTTTGTTTTACCACAAATACGAAAATTGAAATTAAAAATTAAAAATAACTCAAAATTAGACTACTATAGATAGATAACTGAAATTTTGCATAAATAATGGAGTAACCCACTTCTACAAGAGTGAAAAATTTCAATCTTCTATTTCTTTTTTTCAAATTTTTACATATGAATGTTTGGATTGCACAACTTTTGGGTCACTCAGTATATATATACATACATACATACATACACACACATGAATTTGAATTAAGGGTGCCAAAATTTTCCCGAGGTCATGAAACGAAAAACGTACCAACCCCCAACCCTGGTGACTAATACTGCACCAAGCGTAAAGTAGATTTTCTAAAGAAAACCTACTTAATAAGGTCATGGGGGCAATTGCCCCCTTTGCCCCCTTGGATATGCCCTTGCCTAAAACAATAATAGGTAGATAATGCCAGAAGAGTAATTCGTAACCAAAAAGTCGTACTAATATACCGTGCAGTCTATACGCTTTGTTTTCTTTTTTTGCACTACGTTTATTCAAATAAGACATTTTTAAATTAATTTAATGACTCAATATAAAATATAAAAGAACTTGTATAATATTTTAATATTTTTTAGAAGAAATCTTGCTGTCTATTCGTAACTGACACAAAAATCATTTTTTCTGCTTTAAGATTTCCCAAATGCACAAGAAATTTAAAGATGCATATAGAGTTTACATCAAAGGAACATTCGATCCCTATTTGTTCGACCTTTCTCTGAATTCAGTAGGTTAGAGGAAGTTCGTTGCTGTTAGCTCGAGTAGCAAATTATGTTTATTCTCAATGGTTTTTTTGATGGGAATTTATACAAAATAAACGAAACACATGTTAATTGTTCGCGTGTTAGTTTATTGTAAATCCAGCTTGAAAAAAAAGTATTGCAAAAATAGTTTTGGTAAATTTCATCAGAATAAGTTCATTTTTTGTAGCAGGACATGGGGCATCCAAAAATATGAAAAATCCATTTCTCAGTAATTGAACTGAAAAATAAAATTTCTTATTAAAAATTGTAAAACAAGATACACAAGTTTTTATTCGCCCATAAGTATTTGTTTTCAATTGGAACATCTGCCATTGAACACCGATGAAAAATAATCAAAAAATCGGAATTATAAACGCCATATTTTTTCTGGGTATCACATATAGATTACTGAGCTTTCACACTTATCAAGAAATTAATGATTGGGGTTGTATAGGAACGTATGGGGACTAAACAAACTAATCCATAATCATTTTATAGACTGACCACGAAGATGGAGACGTCAATGAGGAAGAATTTGATCACGAAGAATTTGATACTGACCCTGCCAATGAAAACTTGAATACCAGCAAGAATGAAAACCAGCCCGGTGCTCGATTAATGAGATTTCAGAATGGTTACACAATTCTGCTAAGAAAATTACCAACCGCTAGTAATTTCTGCTGATATGAAGATGAACTCCGGTTCATTACCTATAGCAGGTAATGTAAAAAAAAAAGTTAACAACATGACTTTATTATTGGAAGGCACCTACTTATCTACCTATTTCCTTTAAATATTTTACTAGGTACTCGAAAAATAGAATTTTTATTTGTTTTTTTCTGGTTGAAAATGTTGGATTCTTTCTGTGACAACTCTCTGTCAGGATGCTGAGTGCACTGTCTTACGTACAAAAGCAGTCCCATAACTTAACAGATATGAAAGTCTGACTTTTATAGATGGATAAATACAGTTGTCGATGGTTCTATTCCCTAAGCTGCCGATAACTACATTGGTGACTCTAAAAATGAGAGAATAAGCTTTTCAGCATCATCTCTCGGAACACTGCGATACTCTCACCTGGATATGCATTTCCCCTCGCCTCTCTCTTCCTGATGCATATTGAGCAAAGGCTGCTGTGACAACAGCAGTTCGCAGTGGCTGTACATAAGGTTGCCAGGTGCCTTCTGCACCCCATTATCACACTGCTTGTTATGCCTCTTACTCGTGTCTCCAGCACTAGGGGGAAGAAAGTAGGTGTGGTAGCTGCTGCGCCATACGAATACCCTTCGTTTATCCATCAATGAGAGGCAGCCCCGCAGCCTAATCAGTACAATGGTCTGACCTCTATAAACGGATAAATGTAAGTGTGGGAGGTTCAATTTCCTGAACCACCGATACCTAGACTTTCTATTTCAAATTACCTTGCATCTGCTTTTCAACAAGGATATAAAAAAAAATTTTTGAAATCAATTTATGAGCTGTCAGTGAAGCAAACTGATAAAAACAAGTTTTTGAGCATTTAACAACTTAACACGTTTCCTTTTTCAGAAAAATTGGTACATCTCGAGACTTCGTACACACCGCAAAACTAGTTAAATATCGGTGCAACATCAATTGCTCATAAATATGTTCGGTAATATTTGGAAGAATCGCCGTTTTGTCGGGATGCGAACATAAAATGCAGGAAAAAAAAAACAATTCTAGTCTTCCACGTACAGAACGCGATGGAATTAAAAATCAAATAATCAAAAGATATTTCGTTGAACCGCGTTTTAAACGTGAACTTTGTTAAGTTCGAGAAAAATATTTGCTTCTGTTCTGCGTCAAATTTAGTTATTTTTGTTGCAATTAATATTATGAAATATACATTAATTTTTTTTTCATTTTTTCAAAAATCAGTTATCCTATTTTTTATAAGATTTTATTATTTACGAAATAAATCTAAGAGCGTACAAAAAATTTGTACATAATAATGAAAATATGCGTTTCTCCTACGCGTTCATCTGTGAATATTTAAATCTTCAGGTATGCATAAAACTAAGTAAAAACTTTTATCTTCTTCATCAAGAAATAAAATAAACTAAATCAATACTTCATGTTCATAGAAAAGAAAAAAAAAATCTCAAAAAAGTGAAACTTGACAATTATTATTATGACTCTTCTATCAAAAGTGAGAATATGAAAAACATTCCTCACATGGTAAAAAAAAAAAGAAGAAAAGAAAAGAGAAAAGAAATCACAATAAGAACTCAAGAAATTCACGATGCTGATTGCTTCTTTACTACCATCAAGGCCCGATGAGAACTTCGAATTGATGAAAATTTTATTTTCTACAATTTTTTCAAATAGTTCGTTTTTTTGTCAGGCGTTTCCGAGCCATAGCTTGCCGATCTCTTACAGGAGCGAGAGTCTGCAAAATAAAACAGAAAAAAAATCATTATACAACTTAAATCATGAGAATAGCCTTAAAAGCTGGATTAAACAATCGATTAGAAATTTTTTTTATTTTTTCAACACAAATTGAAAACAGAAGTACTCAGGGGCATACCCATAAATGAAAAAAATGATAATACAACATATTTTTTCTTACAGATTGTTTCATAAATTTTTTATAGTTATCTTGAGGCTCATCGTTTTTTCTAAAGTTGTTCTACCTTTTTTTGAGGAGTTGGGCCAAAGTAGACGAAGGTAAAACATTTTAAAAAAAATCGACTTTTAAAAGTGTCCTTTCCTTTCTATATAATTAAGAATCATAATTGCATCGTTCAAACGTATTATCATGTCACATTTAACCATATTAAATTTCTGCACTTCTTATAATTTTGTTTTTATGTGGCCCGGTGATTTTTTGGCCCATAGAAGCACTACTGTGAAACACAGAAGCGATAATTTCATTAATTCTAATTATTGTAGAAAACCAAGAGAACAAAACTGAAATAATTAGCGAATAAAATACTTAAAATTGTGTTGTATTTTCTCGTTTTTTCAAAATTTGTATTTATAAATTTTTCAGTTTCAGTTATACAACCAAACCAAATTTCAACTATCAAAAACAATTTCTTAACAAACAATAAAATATTTAATTTTCTTTATACAAACATTTTCCTGTAGGTGGCAAAACGTTGGATGTTTTTTTTTTAAATAAATTTTTCTGAAAGGTGCTCTTTTTACTCACAACGAAGGATTTTGTTTTCAATTTTGCTCATTAAATACAACGATGTTGTAACTATAAAAAAATCAATTTTTAAGAAAAATGAAATTGAGGTTCCAAATTACTGTTATTTGGGTAAATACCAAATATTTAACAGCAACCAAATAAGAATATTTTGATGGAGTAGCCAATAGTAGTAATACAGTCTTCGGTAGTAATATATGAGGTAGGTGCTTGAACTTTTTTTATTTAAGGGTAGAAGGCTACTGAAAACTTTAATCAACTCTCATTTTGACTTATGACACTACTGTTACAAATGCTGATTCTGAAACATGTTCATAGTTGAAATATGACGTTCTTGATAGAGAAATAAAATTTTTTTCGCGATAATTTTCTCTAAGTACTTATATGTAGAGTTTGAAGTTCAGTTACCACTTTAAAATTTGATCAACCACAAGTTAATATAAGATTTTATTTTTTCCATTTCTATAAATTCCATTAGTTCTGCTGTAGAATATAGGCACAAAAATAACTATCACATCATACCTATTAGTGTATTTTCCTTTGAAAAATACAACTACTGCATTCAGTGCAGTGGCGGGACTTGGGTTCTAGACCTGTGGAAAAGCGCCGATTTTGAGTCGTAGATCACGAATGTATAGGTCACTCAAATTCTTCTGTAATTACACAAAAGATATATAATTATATATTTCCACTTTTTGCTTATTTTGGCACTTTCTGGGAGTCTGTGGAGCCTCCGCTGTTTGATATACGACAATGAAACTTGGGGTAGGGTTAAAAGCTTTCATGAGCTACACATTATGTTAAAATTTATGAAATTAATCTGCTAGTTTCAGAGGAAGGGGTTCTCAAAGTATGGCAAACTCGCCATGTTGTCATCATGATAATTCCCGTAAATTAAAAGATTTAGTCTCCAAATTTTTATGACAGTTGGAGACTATTAGGGATTGGTTTTGTATTGAATTCGAGCAAAATCCATCCTCTGGTTTTCGAATTACAGCAATTACAAAATTTTACATTTTTGGAAAATACACACCCACTAACCGCGTTTGATGCGCTGCAGAGATATTCTGTGTTAAGCTTATTTAAGTTACCTAAAAGTAAAAACATTTTGAAGTAAAGAACAGCTGCTATCTACCACGCTTTTTTAGTTGGTGAAAAAGAAAAAAAAATATGAAGCCACGAATAATTTAAAAATATCTCTGCCACGCATCAACCGCGTTAAGTGTGTATTTTGCCAAAAGTGTCAAATTTTGTAATGGCTGCTATTCAAATATCAGAAGACCGATTTCGCTCAAATTCAATATCAAAACAGTTTCTAATAGTCTCCAACCTCCATAAAAATTTCAAGTCTAAATCTTTTAATTTACGGGAGTTATCGAGACGACAACACTCTGAGAATCCCTCCCTCCGAAACTAGCAAATGAATTTTAAAAATTTTAACACGAATGTGCAGCCCATGAAAACTTCTAATACAACCTCAAGATTCATAGTCAGAGATCAAACAGAGGAGGCTCCACAGATTTCCAAAAAGTGCTAAAATGAGCAAAAAATGGAAATATATATATTATATAATTATAGTGTACAGACGAATTTGAGTGACCTATATATTTGTGATCTAAAACTCAGGATCCTTCCTTTTCCATAGTTCTCATCTCAGGTCCTCCCATTGCACTAAATGGAATAAAAAATGCACTAAAGAAAACATTTTTCTCAAAAATTTTCTAATTTCCGATTATGAACCTGACAAGACCTTCCTTAATAAACAATGTAATATGAAGGAAAACGTCTTACTTGGGAAATTTTTCGTAGGTTTTATAGGGAAAATTAAGGAACAATAGTAAAAACAACGTTTTATGGGAGAAAATGTCTTATGCGAGAACGTTATAAGGGCGTTTTACTGAAATATCTTCTCGACATAAAATGTTTTCATTATGCAATGGTACAAAAATGACACTTAATGATCTTGTCCAATTTTGTAGTTACAGATATAACATTTTTACAGTTAATAGCGTGCACGAAGAGTATTACCTCTGTATGAATGACTCAAAACTGCTTGATTCTAGGTTATGACATTGTTGTATTTCATGAGCAATTTGTTGTTCATATCAAAGTTTTTTTTCCTACTCTTTAACTACGATAATTTTATAACTCTTCTCAAATATCTATTCTCAGTGCCTACTTAAGGTTCTGCATACAGCTAAAGAGATTCCAATGAGCTCATCAAAAACACACCAAAGATGAAAGGTTCCTAATCAGGATGGAAATTCGGACCTTTTAAAAAAATGGAAAATCTCATCTATGTTCAGTGTGTTGGGTAAGATTCATTTATGGAAGAGATTTTACTATATTGGAGAAATTAATTTCTCGAGGGGAGTAACTGAAAAAAAATTTCTATGTGTTTACAGTAGATTTTTAATGATAATCCGCTTGTTTTTATATGCTTCTATTGCAATTACTAATGCAAAATAACGTGACATAGTTCTTGTACCAACACCTAGGGGCGCTAAAATCAGATTTTGTTTTTCATCAGTTATCCCTTATCAGTGTGGTTGTTTTTCAATTCAAGTTTCGTCAGTAACCTTCAATCATCACTAAGGCATTGTGGTAACGACTTCGACTATATAGTACTGAACCAGTAAAGCTCCATAAGACCAATGTATTTTTTAATGTGAAGCATGCCGGCAAAGAAGTAGGCAACCCCAGAATACCTCTTGCGTATTTTCGACGTTTGGCTTGATTTCACCAATTTAGAATACATGTGATAAGACATCCTTTAAATTCACAAAGATAGCGTTCATAAACACAAAGCGAAATATGTCAAAAGGTACGCTCTGGTTGCCTATTTAGTGCTGGCATGTCTAACCAGAAATCATCTTTCTTTATTAGTCCAGTACTATATAGTCAAAGTGTAACAACATGTCCTTACATGCGAAGTATCCTGAGTTCAAGCCCCACAAGGATTGGAAATATTTGTATCTTTCTTTTTCAAATTATAAAATCTTTTTTTTTTTTAAACTCGTTTTTAACCTAAACTTATTCTTTTTTTTTCTTTCAACATCCTCAGTATATTTACTCCATTTTTTTTCCACTAAATTTCTGCCATTTGAAGGGAGGGCATTTTCAATTTTGCTACTCTTCCTCCAAAGGCCAAATTCCACAATCCATAACTATATTTATTTTTTCAATTAGATCATGCTGATGAAGAAATTTTTAAAGGGTTATTTTTCTCATTTTATGGCATTTACATATATTTTTTGAGAGGCTTTTTCTCTTTGTTACTAGTTCCAAATGTAGGCCTCGTAACTCAAGCAGTTGCCTGAGCTTGAAGCCCCAAAAGCAAGCTCACGATGTTTTAATTAGTTTCTGATACCCTCATAATTTTTCCAAAGTCTCTCAACATCAGTAAGTTATTTTATGTAACACATGATAAGAAAGGAAATTTTTACCCTTGTACTTTGCGAGTGAAAAGTAACTCTTATCTTTGATCAATGTAACCTGAATGTAAAGTGAACACTCTTTCATGTAAAAATGTGAAACATCTTTGTATATGGAGACATGTTCACTGTACATCAAGATATGTTCAGTTTACATCAAGGTAGAGGTTACACTTTCTAAATGAAACGTTAAACCTGCCACAATGATGAGGTTGATATTTTATTCCATTCATGCAAGACTTATCACTATTATAAGAGTTTTAATGTTTTGTTGTTTTCTAATCATTAATTATGTAAAATATCTTTCTCAACAAGGTTCAAAAGTGAATTTACATGACTTGGAAATTGCTCACTTGCTGTGCTTATTTTGCAAACTTTTCCTCACATGTAAATGCTCTCTTTTGAATATTAGTGTGCAATATACTGTTAATAGTGAATATAATAAAGGTACACTTTAGGAAGCGTGAATATGGAAAAAAATGTTTTTGAAATTTTCAAAAAATTTTAGAATCATCAAACCAGCTTACAAATAATTTTTAAATAACAAAATTTTGTAAAAAATTTAATAAAACTGGAAAAATTTACTTTATGACTTCTAAAAACAAAAAAATTTATATTTTGTTATTTTCTTTCTGCTTTTTGTTCCATTGTTATCATTTATTATTGATAAAAATTCAGATAAAAGTAATTACCCTTAAGAGTCAATACTGAATACGCCCATTTAATTACATATGAGAGCATTTTCATCAACTTTCTTGTTAAGAACATCATTATTATGTTAATAGGAAATTAGTAGATCCAGGATTAGTATACAATAAAAACAACAAAATATGTGCTAATAAAGTGCATTCATCATTGAAAAATATACAAACATATACTAAAAACATAAAATATTTTGTTTAAAATTTTCAATAATGTGGTTAACTCGTTTCGAAGTCCTTTGTAGGTATTGCTGACTTCAACAAAAATAATTTTCTCAAAAAATTCATAGTATTTTTATATTTCAACTTGTTTAAAATCATTAAAATTTTTCAGAGACTTGCGATGAAATCCATTCAACTATATCCATATTGTAGTATATATGTTCGTACATATGCTACAGCGAAAGGTCAAAATGCTGTGAATGTTTAAAATCTCTGGTAAATGTTGACATACACCAAGTGGTATGTATTGGTGAATATTGATAATTATGTTTTCTCCTAAGCTCTGTTCGATAGGACTATACCTACTTACACCAACCTACACTGATAGGGCTATTCTAAAAATATTTAAGTAAAACTTTGCACAGTCACATTATATTCTTAGATTTGTGAGATCACCCGTCTGTTTAGTTTGGTATAAGTTCTATCAAACAGAGCTCTAGTCAAATCTAGTGTTGATAGGTTAATTTTTTTTAATTTAAAAAAAATAATAGCAAAAATATAGCGCACACGAATAGAAAATTCATTACCCTTTCTTTGTAACTTCATTGGGGTTCCCACATTTGGCGAGGAAAAGAAAAGAAATGCAAGGATCAAGAGAAAGATCAACAGTGTACAGTTATTTAAAAAATAAGAATGTAATTAAGAATAAAGAATAATAATAAAACATAACTATGATAAACTGACAAGCTGGCCTAAAATTAAGGTTATAATACTTGGAAATGAAAAATTATTCACCTGAAATAATATACAACAATTTGACACATTACGGTCTATAAAAAAAAATGAGAAAAGACCAACGATTATATCCAGAGTTCTTTGAAGTCTTTAAAATCTCTATTGGGAAGTCCAGTACAAAAGAGTCCTCTGATGGAAGAAATGAAAAGTGATGAAAGGGTGATTATGTTTTTAAATAACTGTTTGTAAGAACAAAACAAGCATTTATGAAACAAAATATTTAATGTGAGGAGTAAAATTTTTTATGATCAAAACATTATTAAGTTTTATTATTGTTACTAGTAAGTTATAAAATTGACAGTTGCATAAAAAATAACTTCAGAAGGAAGATATGTAACAATCTCCTTGAACCCTTTTCAGAATTAATAGCACTTGATAAAAACAAGCTCTCCATCACCACTAGACTTCTTAATAAGTCAACCCAGTTTGATATAAACAAAAATATAATGGGCAAGACAAATGCCATTGAATGTACCATTGCCTTCATCTTGTTCTCTATTGGTTGTTGGATCCACCAATTTAAATATTTTTAGTACATCTAGAAATGGGCAAGTAACTGATGTGTCTATATGTCCAACATTACACTTTCATTGCCCAATTCCAGTTTTTGAAATTGGAACCAAAGTGAGATATCACACAATAAAAAACCAATTTGCACTCGAGGGCTTGGCTCACCTATATGATTTTAAAGGCTTTGGGGGTTGTAGATCTATTTCCAGCCACATACAACCGACAATTCTTTGAAAATTTTTCATATCATCTGAAAGAATATATTTACAGAACATAGTGAAGAATTGATTTTTAAGGGATTTTCATTTTAATTAGAAACTTTAGGTATCTTACTATAGATACCACTCGTGAGCTTTTTGCATAACTCAAGTGATACATGTACCACTGGCTGAGGATTGCAAGATTCATTATTATCATTATTATTATTCTTTAAGTGTATAAATATGATGGAGACGACATACAACTGTTTTACAACAGGATAGATTGTCCTTAATATCTATGTTAAGCAAATGTATAAAGTACCTCACATCAACCAATTAGATTCTCCAGGTTGAGGTATTTTGTATGCCAGTGTTAACAAACAAATACACATTAACTTTTTTTCACCAATTAAATTTAAAAAAAAGTAATCGTGTGCTTGATAAGACATCAAACTACATACATATTGTCTTCATCATATATAATATATCCTGAAGTTATTATTAGATGCACTATAGTAAGATTTATACTACAGTGGAACCTTGATATAACGAACATAGATATCACAAATTATCTCAATACAGCAAACAGGTAGTCCAATCCTTGGACATTCATATTCTCGCTAACGTACTTCGATATGATTTGTTATACTGAGGTTCCACTGTATTAAGAATAATTTATGAAATAAAATTTAAAACAATTAAATGAAAATATGATTAAAACATTTTAATTGCAAATAAATAATTAAATAAAAAAATAGAATTATTACTAGGAAGTACCCAATGCTGCATTCTGCATGTAATAATTCACAAAATGACTTGGAGTTAAACTGAATTATACAAGCAAAGCCAAATACATTAGAATCCTGACTATCTGAGTAAATTGAGGGAGAGGGAAATTAGATACTGCAAAAAGTCAGTTAATAGGAATTATGGTTATTAACGTGAAAAAAAAGGGAAAATCTAATTCACATTTGTAAAAAAAGTGAACTATATTGCAACTAAAACATAAAGATTAAGTATATGAGAATCAAAATTAACATATTATTTTTTTTTTAAATCATACTTTTGGTAGACAATAAATTAAAATTTCTAAATATTGTCGATAAAGATTGTTGTTTTTTTTTCTATAAAATGTAATTTATAACGAGAAAATAAATAAAAATTAGATAATCTGAAAAAATTGGATGGCCTTTTTTGCTAGGATAATTGAGATATCGGATAATCATGAATTGTATAATGGAAATTCTACTGTATATCTATAACTATGGTCATATGATACTGTTACAGAAATGGTTTTTATAGGTTTATTTGATTTGCCATTACATTTTGCAGCCACTTGATGTAAGATATAAAAAAATATATACAGAAATTTCAGTGGTTGTCAAACATGCAGCTGGTTGTAAACTTAAATTTTGATGTCAAATCAAATAGAATTTTACATCATAAGGTGTTCACTTAGCACTTTCTACTTTTAGTTATGCTAACCATCCCAGCAAATCTATGAGTGCTATAAGTCTTTATAATTTGAAATCAAACTTTTTAAACTCACAGAACATATTCAATCACTAATTAACATAGGCACGCGCAAATGGGTGCCTGTTGGTGACTAACACCCACAGCAACTCTTTTTTTCTTCCTAATAAGTAGAGTGCGGATTCTCTGGCATTTGTCAAATCATTTCCTAAAAGAGCAAGGGCTTGGGAATTAAATTGAACTGTTTCACAGGTTGAGGGGCAGGAAAAAAGAAAAAATGGAATAAATGCCAAATAATGATGCAATTGCCAAAAAATATCCAAAAAAGTCTATTTTCCAAGAAAAACTGTAAAAATGAAGAGAAAATTTAAATTTGAAGTTTTGGATGCTATTTCCATTGTCTACAGGAAAGAAAAACTTAGATTTTAGGGAGCTAAATTGAGGCTAGGCGTCCATTTTATTAATGAACAAAAGATGATCTTTCGAGTTATTCGAAAGCTTTTCCCCATGGTTGAATTTTCATCTTCCTTTCTTTTGCAAAGTTAAGAGAGACTTGAATGCAGAAAATTGCGTAAAAATTGAAGCAAAAATTGAGTTTTCAAAAAAAGTTTAGTAACTTTTAAAATAATGGATCTCGAGCTCTTGGAATGAGCTCATTGAATTTATTGTTAAAAACTACATTATTTTCTTATAAATAAAATTGGAGAATTCGAAAAAGACTGAAATTTGAAATTTATTGGTGCTATTTTCATCGTTAGAACTTTTTTTTTTTTTCCAAATAATGCCAAAAATACGGTTTTTACTGCAAAGTTTCAAAATTAATAATGCTGAAAAATCCGCACTCTAATAATAAGTACATGATAATATTGAAAATTTTTAAATAAGCTGGATTATTTCATTTCACACTGTGCAATAATAAAATAGATATGTGTATGCTATGACATCCTCAAGATAGATTAAATAATTACGTCAGGTAAAATATTAAGGGGCCCAAAAATTGTGGAGGGTCGAATGAGTAAAAATTGGACGATGAAAAAATTAACTCTGGAGGTCTGTGTATGCTACTGTCTATTCGTCATATAATATATCTCCATTAACTACATGTTCATTATTTTTGATGACCTAGTTGATGAGTTCACATTAAAGAATTTGAAAGATGCATGATCAAATCCCAGCAAGAGCAATAAATTTATTTTGGTTTTAAATAATAAAATTATACTAGAACCCTTCTAGAATGGTTAGCCATACTAATCGCTGGTAAAACGGATAATGTAAAAAACGTTACAATTTTCTAATCTATATATAAAGTATATTACTCAATTATCTATGTTTAACATCCACTTTCGGATTTTTTGATAACCATGTTATAGTGATAACAAAACATGATTTAAATATTCAATCAAAACACTATAGCTCTGTTTGATAGGATTACATCAAATTCCACAAATATTCAAGTAAAACTTGGCGCAAAGTCATATAACATTCCTACATTTGTGGAATTGCCCTCCTGGTGTAGGTTAGTGTAAGTTAGTGTAGTCCCATCAAACAGAGCTTATGTTAACCTTGAAGTCAACTAAAAGTTACAACTGCTTCAACATAGATGCTAAGATGTACCTATACAATTTTTTTACAACCAGCTGAAACAAAATGGAAATCAAACAGCTCCATATGTTTACAATCTGACAGCAAGATTGTAAATAGAATGCAAAAATAGCTACATCTTTATATTTTAGTTGTGAGATATAAGACGTGGCAAATCAAACAAACCTTATATACTTGTAAGATTATCATTGTTTATATTATTATTTATGTTCAACATTGCAAAAAAGTGCTGCATTAAAAATTAAAGGATGGTTTCAGTTCTGTTAGCTTTGGAACCTACACTTCAAATTTCAACTATTTTTTCCCATTTATTTTCATTGAAATTAGATAGAATCGAAGTTATCAAACATGACTTGTGAGAGAACAATTTGTTATAAAAATTTGAAATTTTTATTATATTGTCGTATGTTAGCTTAAGATTCCGTGAATATTTTATTGAAATCTTACATTAGGTTACGAAGATATTGCTGAATTGTTGAAATTCTGAAACTACATTGAATTCTTATCACTTTAATTACATTCAGAAATATCTGGACAACCAAATGAACAATTTCAATGAAATTTTCAAAGAATATTCAACTAACATACTGAGATATTTCATAAAAATTTTAGTTCAATCCTACTTTTGATTCTCAAGATATCACTAAAATTCTGTTCATGAAATGGGTGGTGCAGTTGAATCTTAAATCAATGATATGAATTACCAATAATAATTTTAACGATATATTTTAAATTTAAAGTTCCAAAAATAAATAAAATTTTCATTATCATTAAACTAAATCACTAAAATTTTTGATAAGTAATTAGCATCCTCATGTTTATCATTATATTTCACAGAATAACTTCAACTTTATCTTAGACCCATTGATCCTCTCCTTTTAGGAAAAAAAAGTTATTTTTTGGTTCCAACTTTTCCTTGCTGGATATATCGTATGTCAAACAACTACAACAAAGTTTTAGTGTCACAATTTCTCATGGTGAACAGAAAATTTTTGTGTTAGAGGGCCATACTTACTTTCTGCCATGTCAAACATAGTTATTATGATTAAACTTCGTAATTGAAGGAATAAGGAAAATTATGTAAAACTTAAGGTACAAAATTTTAGAAATAATTCTTCAGATAATTGCAAATAAAAATTAATACTCTTCCATTAAAGAGCAGTGAAATCAGTTTTTGCTCTACAAAACAGAAGAAAACCACAGGATTGCAAAAGAGAAGATACAGAAAACATTAATAGCAACCCAGTTAGTCAATTCTACTTTTTCGTTCAAATTTTTAGTCTAATTTGATAATAGTTAAATTAAAAGACAAATGGAAATAGGGGAAAAGGAGAAAAAACATTTCAAAATTAAATTAATTTATAATAATGTTTTAAGTAGTTTTCGAAAAACAAATTTTAAGAAAGCATATCTATATCAAGCTCTGTTCCACTTCAGTGATGGAACAAGGGAAACAATTCTAATGAATATTAAGTCATTTAAGTTGCCTGCCCATTTCACTACTTCACACCACCTTTTACTTGACATAAAAGTTAAAGTTCATTAAAAGTGAGTAGCTTAAATGACGTTAATCATTAGTGGAATAGCACTCCCGAAAGTTATTCCACTAATTTTTTACACTGTTTATGCCCTTTAAGCAAGGTGTACAGGCATCGACTATTCTCTTAAAATTTATGTAGGAGATGGAACGGGCAAAGGTTTTATATTGATTAAGCTCTTTACTAAAATTTTTAAAGGTCGCAAATGGCGTAACCGAGGTGGAACAATGGGTTAGTTATATTTTCTAATGTATTTTAAGTATTATATCTGATGCATATGTTTTTCTCAACTCAACTTAACAATATTGTTTTTTTTTTTTTGGCTTACAGGATATTTGTCAATGTGGATTAAGTTAGCTGAACTGACAGGGAGCTATTCCATGAACATTTTACTCATTTTCAGACACTTAAGTGGTTAATGTGATTTTATTTCTTCTGCTATTTTGGGTTCTTCTGGTTTTCGATTTTTTCAATAGAATTTTTCAGAGTGTGGTTTCATTTGTTAAATTGTTACAAAAAGAAAATACTACCTTCACAGTGCTGCCATTTCCTGTAACTTGACAATTCAGTAATTGTTCCAAAGTAGCAGTTAGTTACATACATACTCATCTCTAGTTAGGGGTGAGAATTTATGATATTTTCACTTGTAATGTAACTGGAACAATATCAACATGTTAGACATAATGAAATAACATTAAGCCTACTGAAATGTTATAAAATGTTTTATAACGCTACTATCAAAATAACGATAACAAAATGGGATGAAAGTACCATCAATAAAGTTAACCACTATTTCAATTTTCCAAAGTACCTTCACCATAACAGAAATAAAATAAATCTGTTTTGTTTTCCATTAACAGTATTCAATTTTCTATTGACTTAATGGAATTGCAAGATCATGTATGTATATTAAATGTATTTATCTTACCAATAGCATAACTTATCACATTCACACATTACATTACCAATCCAATTTCATACTCAAAATATCTCAATCTTTGAGTTCCTTTACTTCTTTTTTTTTATTTTCACTTTTTATTTTTTATTTTTATCAATCAGATTACCTCTTCTGTTTTCTTTAAATTCACAAGGATAGTGTACATAAAGCCTAAAGGCAGTTTAAAGTGGTTTAAAATACATCAAGTGGTACACAATGGTCGCCTATTTAGTGCCGCATGTCCAACCAGAAATCATAGTTCTTTACTGGTCTAGTACTGTATAGTCTAAGTCACACATAAATCTTTAGACTACAGGCTCCATTACTTTTTCCACCGTTATTTCCACTCTTCCTACCTTTTTTTTTAAATTAGATTTTTGACATCTGGAACTGAAACCCTTTTAAATAAGACCTGTTGGTAAAATTGGTCCAGCAATTCTAGAAAAAAAAAATTAATACAAGAAAACAGCCTGCCTGTTAAATTTAATATATATATAGATTATAGCTTCCAGATTTTTTTCTCAAAATTTGCTGATTTTTCAGCTTGTTGATCTGGCAGCACTAGCATGTGTTCAGAAACATTACCAAGGAAGGTAAAAGTTCCACATCGCGTGACCTCGCATTTTCTCTATTTAGTAAACACAATCTGAATAATCATGAGGAGATTTACTATGAATTACATGAAGTTACCTAGGGGAATTATTTTCTCTGTCTCCAAAGTTGTGGAAAGAAATTACTCTCCCCAGTAAAAAAAAAAGACGTTTCTGAGCAGTTTACTTGAGAAAAAAATTACTCTCTCGAGTACAAAATTGCCTTTTCAACGCATCGAGGAACAATTTTCCCTCCTTGGTAACCTTTCTGAATGCACCCATAATAGTAATGTTACTAACCTGTAACATAACAGAACTAAAAATCTAAGTTACGTTACTACAAAAGCTATGATAACAAAACAAGAAAATTTCAGTAATATTACAGAATAGGACCAAAATCAGCAATATTACTAATATCAGAAACAATAACAAACCATCCAACAATTTAGTACCAGTAACAGTACCATTTTGTAGTTAGTAACTTAACAAGTAACAGAAATGAAATCAACATGTTATCTCGCACCGGTCCCAAATTAACATAACTTGGAGCAATTTTTCTCCCAATAAGCTTAAGAACAAAATATCAAGTTTGGTATGCCTGTATTTTATAGTCTCCTACATTTACATGGCGTAAAGTCCCATAAGAATTTCACAAAATTATCCACCCAAGTTATACTCTGTTCACGCTAAGAACTGTGGGACATCAGAATCATCTTTAGATGTGGCAGTTGGTTGGGGAAAAACAGTATGAACACACACTGTTATACAATAGTTCTGTTGGATAGAACCACATCAACTTACATCAACCTACACCAGAGATTCTATTCCGTTGGTGTAAGTTGGTGTAGTTCTATCAAATAAGCTAATGATAAGCATTACTTTGTAAACAAACATGATGTTTCAAGTAGATAAGTGTAGATATGGTTTATGCTTCGAGTATGTATATAATGGAGGGCTGAATTTTCTAATTCCATTCTTCAACCATAGAGGGGAACTAATTCAATGTAAGAAGTATACCTATATATTCTTATATAGATATAGTAACATGCAAAATGGAGTAATTTTATTACTCAAAAACGGTATCCGTGTTTGAGAATAACTATACCTATATAAATGTTATACAAATCAGCCGTCCGTAACATACATACTCAAATAGTTTATGACTCACGCGCTTCTTAGTGTGAATGGAGTAAGTATAAGTTTGCATACCCAGAAAAACAATGCAAAGTGTTAATGAAATAGCTTCCCAACCTTTGACTGTATAGTTAAAGTTCCCAACTATTAAAATAAATGCTTATATGAATTTTTGGAAAGTAAAAGATCATTTCTGTTATTTAGATAACATAAACTCGATCACTAGTATAGGATACTACACACTGACAAAATAAATTTTAAAAATGGGTAATTTTTATTCTTACAGCAAATACAGGAATTCCAATTTCAAAGTGGAATAACTCCACAACCTTTGACTACAAAATCAATCCTCAACTATCAAAATAAGCTTTTATACGAATTTTCAAAAAGTAAAAGATATTACTGTTATTTGGATAATATAAATTCGATCAATGAGATACGGTACTGCACATTAAAAAATTAAATTCAAAAAATGGGTAATTTTTATTCTTACGGCAAATACAGAAATTCCAATTCCAAAATTTTCATCAGATTGCTCTTTGAAGTGAAAATCTACAAACATGCTTTCCAGTGTTATGTTTTCACAAAATTTCACTGACCGAAGTTTTTCAACACCATATTTGAAACATAATACTGTATCGATACCTAACATTCTCTCACGAAGTAGTGAAAAAGACATCATTAAAAAACTTCTAATAGGAATATTGTACTTTGCAGTAACGGAAAACACGTTTTCAAATTGTTTTCTACAATTCTGATTTTTATGAATTTTAAATTCGAATTATTTTACCATGAGCTATTAGAAAACTGTATGAGAAAATAAATAAATACGCAACATTCTATTAACAATCTGTAACGGTAAAAAGTTTTTAGAATTTGCAAAATAGGTTGCACTAAAAATCTGGTTCTACGAAATTGTCGAATTGCAAAACGACGATGTGGTGAAAAAGCTATCATCGGAAGAGGCGGCTACAAAATCCGAATGAGAATTCGGCGAACGTGAATCGTCGTCGGTATGATCTCCACTTCTCCACTGAGTTAATAATTCGCGACTTTTTGACAGAAATTGACGTAATTTTGAGTTTTGAGTTCGTTGTTTCAACTTCGAATATTTATTTGACATGCCTTCAGTCAAATATAAAAAACGATCATCGATATTTTGGGAGCAAGTAACATTCGGCGCCTTTTTTGAATTATTAATGAGTGTACGCGATACTTGACCAACTTCACTGTCACCTTCAACACATATTTGCAGCTTATGCTCATTATTACAACCATCGAGCCAACATTTTGGCGGTTTCGGAGCAGTTCTTTTCCGGCGACGTCGTCTGCGAACAGCAGGACTCGAATCAACACTTTCTACAGGATAATTTCGTAAGTTTTCGTTGACAGAGAGAAATTTCTTCGAATATTCGTAAGTTTGAAACTGAAGTTTTTTGTTCTTGGACGATAGATCTGGAGTAGAGGGAAATTTCAGAGAAATCATCATTTTTGGAACACTGGTTTTTTTCAAATTCGAAGTGGAGGCAAATTTCATCGCAGTTTCAGAAGATTTCCACTTTTCGGCGAGCTTAAATTTATTGAGACGATCGTGAATAGTTTTATTCGATTCTATAGATGTAAATCCATTAACTGAGTCATGAAAACGGTTAGGAAGAATGGAAGAACACGGACGAAACGAGACCGGATTTGACAAAGAATTCTGAGAATAGGGCAAGGGAGCATTTAACGACGAAGAGACGAAACTCGTTTCTTCCGATTTTCTCTGGACATGTTGAAGAAAAAAAAATTATGTTACGAAAATAACCAAATAGAAGTTAGTATTCTCCTATTTTAATAAAATAGTTTGAATTACAGAAGACCGAGGAAGGAGGCATTACTAATGATGAATTTATAAATTAAGAAAATCTTATTATGGAAAATGATGGACCTTATGAAGGGCCTATATCTCAGGGGCAATTTTCGATCGTGTAATACATCAAGCTTTAATTAGAGTAAACTAAAAATGAATGGCATAAAACCAGCAATCAGCGGCGTTATTTCAGACAGAAAACGGGGAACATGGGACAAGATTAAATACAGTGTTATTGAAATTAATTTTCATTTGATATACGCCCACCATTACGAACTTTTGATCGATACCGTCATAGTTAAACATGCTACGACTCACTCAAAAATACTGGTTATACGTTGAATTCTCTAAAGTAAACAATTACTCATAAAAATTAGTTCATTTATATTTTGAAAAATCTGACCTTTGTCATAATCTGTCACAACAGACACAATTATGAGCCTGTTAAAGCAATATTGTAATGAACAGGCAAAGAAAGAGTTCTTCCAGATTGTCTCAGATGACTTAAATCTGCGACCTCAAGACAAAGGGTCTTTTCGTGAATGATATGGAAGAAGCAAAGTCGCACGAAAATATTTTGATTTAATTTCAAAAAATTTCAATAATTTTTTCATTTTTCTAGACACTGAAATTCGTACAGCTAAATACAAAGAAATATAATCGTATCTTGCATATCTTCTTTCAATAAATCTCAAAAATAGTTAACATTTTTTCCTATTTATTCATACAATTATTAGGTATATAATTTTAATCGAGGGAAATTTTAACTCCTTCCGTCGTATGGTACAACAAATCGATTTTTTCACATTTTTGCGATTAAATACCCAATTTGAAATCAAATTCAAAAAACGAAAATTTTTTAAAATTAGCAAATTTCGGGACACCATTAGAGAAAATGTATCTGATTTATAAAACGCTTCTTTAGAAAATTACTTTCGAAGATTTGAACAAAAATTGTTTAGAATTAAAAAACCTATTCTCTCGATCTCCATTACCACAAACAACAGCGCATTAAAACGAACAAATAATTCCAATGATTATAAAGAAATTAAATTAAATTGACTTAATATCGATGATAACCTTCACGCTGCTTTTTACGTTATCAGGAAAACTAATTACGAACCACCTTGTTTTCTTTTACGCCAATTCAGTTTAAAGCTACGTCTCATGTCCAAAAATTCGACAAAATATGGACCACAAATAAAAATCACACGAACCTGTCGAAAATTTTTTCCATTTCTGGCGTCAATATGAGATGTCGATTTTATAAAATTCTGTTCAACAATATTTTCACATGGTTGTGGCAGTGGCTGAGCGACAGATCCGCTAAAGGAAAAAAAATCAACTCGATAAAATTAGGGCGATGGAATAATAACAGTAATTTTCAAAACGGTCCGTAAATATCAACTCACCTTTCCAATTTTGTTGTATTTTTATCTTCGACAAACATCGTTGTGTCAGATTGAATAAGTGGCACTAAAATAATAAATACAAATTCCAAATTCGATCAGTACGGAAAATAGAGCACGTATTCCAATATACGTTGGGTAGCAATATAACTTACTGGCAACCTTCATTTGACCATATTCACATTGTGATTGTCGTTTTATTTCGTTTACTTTATCCACAACTTCACTATTCATAAGATCGTTCAAACTATAACTTTTCTTCAGCTGAAACAACAGCCCCGAGCTACCCTGCGAGATTAAGATAAGTATTATAAGGCGCATTTACAAGCACCATAGTTTTTAGCAAGCCACTTACTTCAAACTTGGTACACAAAAACTGAACACTTTTCGAACATCGGACGACGAATTACAGCCGTAAACCTGTTAAGTATTTTACGATAGCCATTCGCACAAAGACGAATTACCATTAGTTAATTTGGGTTAAGAACACTGCCACAAAAGTTTACTCCTCGTACCAACAGTTTTAACATTTATAAGGCCATTCACAATAATGATTTAACTCTTATATCGAGATAAAACCATCTTCAGTAGCGTATTCACTTCATGTGGAAATTTAATCATTAGTACTTAAACGAAATAAAATGTGTACACGAGTATACAGGGTGTCTGGTTTTCGTTTGGCAAGCCGGCAGGTACGTATAGTACTCGAAAAAAGAAAAACAAAAGTCCTGTATGAAAAGTTGCCTACTCAAAAATTGAAGGGGCTACAGAGTTTTGAAGATTACAAAAAAGCACAATTTTCAAGCTGATGTACAAGACACTGTAATTGATGGAATCAATAATGTAACTAGTGGGGCTGGTAGTACTGGCTTTGACGAAACAAAAATCTCCTTACCATATATTTCCTATTCTCAAAATTGAGGGCGCTAGAAAATGCTAAACTTTGGGAAAATTGAAATTTTCACAAAATCACAAAAAAGACCTATTTTTACCCTACCATTAGAAGAGTGAATAACAATTTTGGAGGGATTCCAACTAAGTGAATTTTTTGTAGGTATCTAGAGGAACAAAAAATTATATTACCATCTTCTCTCAATTCTGAGTATTTAAAAAGTTATCCTGCGTTGAGTAAAGTTCAAATTCAGAGTTTATTGTGTTTTTAAGCTATGTTCATCTGAAGACATGAAAATTCAATTATAAATTTTTTGAAACAACGTAGTCTACTAGTACTCAATGGGATAAGAAAAAAAAGCTCTATGAACATACCACTTATTTTCAAAATTGAAAAAGATACATCGCTCTAAAATTTGGAGTCCCAAACTAAAAAAAATTTGAAAAAATTTTAAACTTCAAAAATTTTGCAAACATGTTGAAACATTGCTGTAATAGTAAATTACGCCAGACATGCAATTTTTTGATAGTAATGAATGAAAAGTTGCATACTTGCAAATTGAAGGGGAAAAACTCCTGGCAATTACAATATGTCATATTGTTTGTAATTTATGAATTTCCATAGAAAGAAAAATGTGGGATATACCTACCTAAAAGACATTAATTTATTTTACAATTTATATCATTCGATTTTCTACAAAAAGGACTGATCCTACTACTGGAACCAAGTACTCGATAAGACTCGTCTGCAGCAGTCGAAGTATTGCCATGGCATTTACCATAGAGGTAATGCATCTGGACATATGCACTTATCGAGTACTTGATTCCAGTAGTAGGGTCAGTCATTTTTGTGGGAAATCGAATGATATAAATTGTAAAATAAATTAATGTCTTTTAGGTAGGTATATCCCACATTTTTCTTTCTATGGAAATTCATAAATTACAAACAATATGACGTATGTAATTGCCATGAGTTTTTCCCCTTCAATTTGCAAGTATGCAACTTTTCATTCATTACTATCAAAAAATTGCATGTCTGGTGTAATTTCCTATTACAGCAATGTTTCAACATGTTTGCAAAATTTTTGAAGTTTAAAATTTTTTCAAATTTTTTTAAAGTTTGGAACTCCAAATTTTAGAGCGATGTATCTTTTTCAATTTTGAAAATAAGTGGTATGTTCATAGAGCTTTTTTTCTTATCGCATTGAGTACTAGCAGACTACGTTGTTTCAAAAAATTTATAGTTGAATTTTCATGTCTTCAGATGAACATAGCTTAAAAACACAATAAACTCTGAATTTGAACTTTACTCAACGCAGGATAACTTTTTAAATACTCAGAATTGAGAGAAGATGATGATATACTTTTTTGTTCCTCCAGATACCTACAAAAAATTCACTTAGTTGGAATCCCTCCAAAATTGTTATTTACTCTTCTAATGGTAGGGTAAAAATAGGCCTTTTTTGTGATTTTGTGAAAATTTCAATTTTCCCAAAGTTTAGCATTTTCTAGCGCCCTCAATTTTGAGAATAGGAAATATATGGTAAGGAGATTTTTGTTTCGTCAAAGCCAGTACTACCAGCCCCACTAGTTACATTATTGATTCCATCAATTACAGTGTCTTGTACATCAGCTTGAAAATTGTGCTTTTTTGTAATCTTTAAAACTCTGTAGCCCCTTCAATTTTTGAGTAGGCAACTTTTCATACAGGACTTTTGTTTTTCTTTTTTCGAGTACTATACTACCTGCTGGCTTGCCAAACAAAAACCAAACACCCTGTATATTTAATTTTCATTAATTTAAATGTGAAGCGTTTCGTAGGTGATATCTGAAATCGAATGCAGGCAGCAAATGTAAAATGATGGGCCTAAATTTAATTCACAAGATTCTTTTTCATACTAACGCTATAGCCCTCAAATTTAATATTTAATTGAATCAAGCTGGTTGTGTTCAACTAATAAAATTCTTGCAAAAATTATCGCAAATTTTGAAGTTTCGAACATTTTGGAAGAACAATTACTAAAGAAGAAAATCACATTGATGCCTGAAAAAAAATTATTTGAAGAAAAATATCAGGTATTCCTTCTCAAGGCGATACTCCCTCTTCAGGTCTACAAATGTTTTAGACCATATTTCAGAGTGGTTTTCATGATTTTCTTAGATAAGGGTTGATTCTATAGAAAATTTTATTTTTAGCAAAAAGTTTTCTTCTACAATTTTCTATAAATGAAATTATCTACTATTTTTCGTAGGCCCAATAATTTTTGAGCAGTAATCAGAACAACATTTTATAGTTCAAAATTCTCCTTTTAGGGGCCTGTTAAATGGAGACCATCAAACAGAGCTGTTTCTATATTCAATTTGTAACACTAGCGCTGGAAAAATCACTATCGCCAGGGAGTATACTGAAAAGGAAGAATCAAAAACCTGTTTCTTTCCAATTCACAATACATTGTTTTTTCGTTAATATCAATTATATTTTTTTCAAGTTCTAGCTGCCACTGCAATATTAGAGATACGCCTAGTATAGACTATTCGAGATTTTGAATTGGTTTTTGAAATACTTTTTACTGCAACTGAAAAAATTTTTGGTACTGGTTCTTCTTTATTGATACACATTTTATCTCCGATTATGAATAATTTAAGCATAAAAAACCATTCAACTTATCAAGAGCAAGAATTATACGTTCAAATAAAATTTTTAGCTTTAATAAGCTAAAAGAAATAAAGCAATAGAGATCGAAAAGAAATTGAACATGTCACAAACATCGCTCATCTGAAATAATGTGTCTTCAACTCACTACTTTTTGATTAAACTATAAGTGCAGTTAATTTAAAATGGGCAAAACAAAGGGAAAAAATAAAAGAAACCATCAACAAAAAATCAAATTGATTTATGTGTAGAATTAAATACAAAAAATGAGGCAATGGTGGAAAATAATTATCCGCGTAATGACTACACAACTTACCAAGTTAAAAAATATCACGTTAAAATAATTCATAAAATTGACAGGTCGTATTGGGAGAATTAAAAAAAAAAAAAAAAAAAAAAAAGGAAAACAATTAATGGAACAAAATGTACACTACCATTGGTACCGATTTACGAAAAGAGTTAATAAAAAATAGCAGGGTAAATAAATATGGTCCTGTTTCAAGAAGAGCGCTTACAGAGAAAAAAATTACTCATATAAATAATTATGTAAAAAAAAAAATTAAAAAAAATAAGAAAAAAAACGTTATACAACGTGGGAACTAGACAAAGTATGGACAAATTAATTTGATACAATCATGAAATTTTCATACAAACTTTTCAATGTTGCTTCCTATAAAATATGAAAGACCAGGCGCGCAAATTATTGAAAAAAAAAGAGCAGCTAAAGTTAGCTATCAAGTAATTTTTTTTTTCGATCTAGTAACTCTAGTATTGGCTACAGACGGTTCTCGTTTACGAGATTTACGAGTTCTCTTGCGTGGTGTTTGGTATTCGTCGTCAGTTTCACTGAGTATTGTCGACGCATCTTCACTACACGCATCTTCACTACCTGGGTGTGCAGCAGTGCTATTGCCAAAGCTCACGTCATCCAAGGAATCATGTTTATCGACCGGAGGTATTAGCACCGCTGATGGTATATTCTTAACATATCAAGTTAAAATACACGTATATTAAAGGTGAGTACAAGCAAAATGTGAGTAGAAAAGGGATAAGAAAAAAAAACATGCATGTTACTGAAGTAAAGAAAAAAGACGACAGAAAATCAACTAAAAATACTTCACATAGACGCATAAGTTAGTTACGGTACAATTTAACACTGCTGGCAGTAACTATTGCTGGTGCGCATGTAATTAATGATTAAATCGGACGGTTACGGTTTTTTCATTTGATGACTTAGCACAACAGTGAACCATGCAAATAATAATTTTTTTTAAAATATGGCACAAAAACGTAAAAAATCTATAAGCCATGAGGACGTCGAATACGAAGTATACAAAAAAAAAAAAGACGAAAAAAAGTGAATGTTGTAAGACTATGTAAAATATACGTAATGGTAAAAAAAGACACGATAAATAGAACAGAACAATAATACAATGGTGGCACCAGCTCGGATAGAAAAATCACAAAGAGTATGTTACACTAACTAGAAAATATTAATATAGAATATCAATTGCACTGTTGAACAAAATCCAGTTTCAGTTACAATATGATTTTTATAATTTGTTCCAAAAATAGAAGTAACAGTAAGAATTTACTTCTTACAATGGCCGTTAGACGCAAGTTTAATTAACAATTTATTCAGCAGATTAGATTGGATAGTTCAGTTCGAGATCTGGAGGTAATTTTCGTTCTCTTTCTCTCTACGAAGAATAAAAATATACTTGACACACGACATACTAACATGAAAAAATAACATTCCAGAAAATCATTTTTAGAAGAAATGACTTCATGACAATCAAGGGAATCTTTATACAATTTCATCTGAATTTTATTCAACAACACATTTCTTCTCGTGAGAGGTTATCTCAATGAATATAGAAAATTGCTCTGAAGCATTATGCTTGAAATATTTTGGGTCTCATGCGAGTTAGTTTTTGTAGCAGAGAACAAATTTGAATTTTCACCATTCACAGTTTCATCACTACTATTATTATGCTAAACAACTCAAAAATTGTGACAGCATTCAACATAAAAAACCTCAATTTTAGAATTCTAAAAATAAATAAATAAATAAATTTCACTGACATTTTGATAAAATTATTAATAATTCAAATAAGAATAAATTTTTAAAAATAAACTTAAATTTCATTGATATTTTGATAAAATTATTAATAATTCAAATAAAAATGAATTTTTAAAAATGAACTTCTAAGTCCACTTTATCTATCTCCAGTTAAGGGCGCTATTTGGCAGATAAATCTTGTGCACCAATTTCTCAATATCCAGGTATGATAACCGGAAGTTAAACTGTCAGATAACTTATTGGGTGGAAAATCTACTGAATAGTGATTTAACTGGCAGATAAGTGGTTGTTTCGTTTGTGTTTTAATATTATTTTTATCATTAGGTAATATGTGATACGATGGTTTAGGTTTTTATAATTTTTCTATTTGTGTCTAAGACATATTTGTTTTAAATTGGTTCAGTTTGAAATGAATAATGATGTCCTCAATACATCAGAAAGTTTCACTGGAGGATGAAGATGAACAAGTAGCGTACTATAATAAATTATAATAAATATTTATTCCAAATTTCATGGCTACTGATGCAAAATTGAACATTCTATAACCAAAATAAAAACAAAAATGGTCGTACGGGAAGTAGCGTCTGACCGATTCGCACCAGAATCAATAGGTTGGTTCCTTGGTTTAATACAAATGTTTGTATCAAATTCTGTGATTATCGGATAAAAATTGTTAAACTTGAATTTTTAAAAACACCAAACAAAAAACGACTGAACTGTAAAAAATATAAACACAATGATATATATTATAAAATATATTTTCAATAATTTCCACTCTGATCTCTGATAAAGCTCTCAGACAAGTATCACTTGACACTTAGCATATCTGTTTCACACAAAATCCAGTAATTAATAAAAAGAGAGATTAATGATATAGCTAGACTGCCAAACATAACACAATCATTGGTAGAGCAAATCTTTCTGATAACTATCTGCCAGTTGAAAATATCATGAGAAAGTGACGTCATAGGATAATTGGCAATTAATGTCATCTGGTGGATAACTATCTGACAGTTTGATTGGAGACTGAGAAAGGAGGCCTAAGATATGTAAAACTTTTTCTCATCAAAGTCACATGTAAAAATCACAGAACTAAACATTATAAAGAAAAAAATAAAGGAGAAAAAACAACAGGCCATTGTGAAGACTCGAACTGGTAATCCTAACGCACAGAGCAACGACATCGTAGTAATGATTTTGCAAATATGAAAGAACTTATATTGAAAAAACATAAGAGCTTCACTACCGAGTGTATTTTTAGGACTGCGGTCTGTGACATCATTATTATTTTCTCATTTTTTTGTCGTTGTCGTTTCACACTACTCTGTTCACGCTAAGAAGTGTACGACATCATAAACCATATCCATACTTGTCTGCTCGAATTATGATAATTGTTTACTCTACAAGATGAGGTTTATCATTGTATAACAATGTGCACCCATACTTTTTCCTCTCTCTCCAACTGACTGTCAATCTATAGATGATTCTGACATCACGCACTTCTTAGCGTAAACAGAGTATCATCAGTAATGTTAACTGCAAAGGCATTGAGCGATTTTACAAAATTTTCATGTCTCTAAAAAATTTCAGCTCTAAAACTAATGGTTTTGACTTCTGGATAACTTCGATTGATTGGTGGTAATTTAACTTATTTATTACAAGAATGATAGATACTTATTGCTCCATCAAGTTTATAAAATTCAAGAGATTCAACATTCCACTACTTTGAACGAGACATTAAAAATTTAAATATGTTAAATGAATAACTTTGTTGTGAATTCAAAGCACTAGCTTCAGAAAACAACCGGATATGAACGAAGAAAAACATTACCCGTAGTTCTCAAGACTTTGGTAACTACCTATTCTTTCCATATTTGATCGAAGTTATCGAAAGGAATTACGGGAGAACTGTTGATTGTAAAGAGATGAAATTTAATAGAGACATTAAAGTATGTCAATTGACGATTCTGCGAAAACTTGGCTGAAATCATTTGTATGGTTTCTGAGATATTGCTGAAATTCCACAAAAAAGTTAAATTCATTTTAATATCATTCGAATCACTCAATCTGAACAGAATTTCAGCAATATCTCAAAAGTCACATGTACGATTACAGCCAAATTTTCGCAGAATCTTTAAGATAAATCGATACGACTGCAAAATTTCAGTTAATTACAACTGATAATTCTCTCGCAATTCCTCTCAATAACTTCAAATTTCCCAAAAGTTTTCACAATTTTTGTGGCTTTAGCACGGAAAAAACTAAAATCAAGTTTTATGTTTCATAGTAGTAAGATGACGATAAAGATCCGTATAAATTTACCTTATTCTTGCATCTTTTCAAAATAATTGTCCAAACTTCTCATTAACATTCTATTCTCATTGAACCATTTAATCCTAATATAATTTGTAGTTTCCCTCCATTACAATTTATTACACATCCTGAAATGAAAAATTTCAAATGCACAAAGATGTGACGAGTTAAAGAATGTTTATAAATTCATTATACTGAATCATTCTCAATGATATCGTTTGCAAAATGATAAAAAAAGTTTTTTTCTTTAAGCTAATTTTTTCATCAATTTTTAGAGCTGGCGGGTGGACTTGTCTAATATTCCAGAGGACTGGTGGTGATCGGCTTAAAGATTTTACAAGATTTTTTGTATTTTTAATTTTAAAATAAAAAATATTTTTATTTTCTTGGGTTGTTTAATTATTTTTAAAATTTCTTCTCTTATTTTATTTACGCGATAGAACAATTTTGACTTGATGTAACTTGTAAGACATAATTTTTTCGTGATTATTGGTGAAGTTAATTTTTTTGAAAATTTGGTTTTTAATTATTTACCCCGTATTATTATGCTCGTAATATGTCAGGAAAATTAATAAAAATATTTTTCATCAAAAAATTTTTGTAAAATTATTTTTGGACTTGAATTTTTTTGAGAATTCTCACTTATTAAAATTTAATTATATTCGCTTTCTTGGTGATTAAATTTAAAAAATTAAAAAGCTGTTCATATTTTAAAAAAATTTTCACATTAACTGTTTGAATAAAAAAATACTTATTCAGTTCCGAAGCCAATTTCTAGCAAGATTAATTGTCTAATATAACTGATAAACTCGGAACACTTTGAAAAATCATCTGCACAATATACCGACTTGGAGTAACAATTTAAAATTCAAACAAATATTACACTACTGACTCAGACGATTGAGCTCCTTCACGCATCATGGTAAATAGAAAAGTAAGAGTACATAATTTTTATAATTATTAAATACCTGATTGTGAAATGAAGTGAGGGGATGAATATGAGTATGATTAAATCTGACATTGACCAATGAGTGACTGAAGATGACAAACCAATGAGAGTGACTGAAGATGGCATTTGGGGTAATGGGCTTCTGAACTAGTTCCTTCCAGGAGTTATAGAACAAATAGGCTGATGCAATCAGTCGTCATTAATATTCATAATTAGAAAAAGACAATGCTAGGTATTTGAAGGCAATGTATGTATTGTTTCACATTCAGAAGGATTACTGACCATGTGAAATTATACAGGGTAATGTGTGATGTACAGGATGTAATGATATACGACGTGAATGGATATGGATACGAATACGTCACTACAGGAAGTGAAACTGTGAGAAAAATCTCATTGTTATATAAAAATATAAAAACTCGATGAAATATTGGGTCCAAGTTTAATTTTTATGAGACATTTTGTATTTCTTGCTAGTAAAATCAAATTTTCCTGAAATCATTGAGTTCAGATTCAGGTATGAGACATGACTGATGCTGTTGTAAATTACAGTTGATTGTTTTTATACTGGAAAAATTTCACAATGTTGACATAATTGAAAATATTCATAAATATAGGCACTGCATCACTCTTATCAGGTTATGTCAGTGCAAAGTAGATATTTGAAATAACTTGCTTGTAATAACATATTTACTAGTAACGTAATAAAATTTCTCTTCAAAACAAATTCAGAAAAACATTAAATGTTGAGTGAATGGTAAGTCGATGATTTCACTTCTAAAAAGGATTTCCAAGAGAAAGTAGGAGAATTGGTTATTTTATCACATGAAGCAAGCTGATTTGCCTGTCAGTATAGTATGAAGAAAGAAGTAGAAGTGGTGAACAGTTAAAGCTGGAATTAAGATATATTTCACTTACTTTGACAAGGAGTTACAAAAATCCACATTATTGAAACTAGAAAGATGGATATATTGTAAAATCCATACTTCATTTCCAGTGGTAGGGTTTAACTCAAAAATTTATTTGTCACCAAATTTATCATGTTTTTACGAGAAAAAGTGAAATGCTATCACTGAAAAAACTTAATAACATAGGCATTAAAATGAAAATATCTAAAAACTGTTTCATTTGTGACCAAATTGACTCAGAACTTCAAGCTCGTGAATTAGAGACCCTACAGCATCCATTTTAAGTCTCACTCAACAAATACAGCATTTAGAGAAATTTACATTTCAAATTCAATAACTCACTCATTTTCAAATGCAATAATACCACTCGCCAACAAAATATTTCTAAAATGTTCACCGATGCAAAACAAGTCGAATGGATAAAAAGTGGAATGAAACAGCATATGTTTCATTTTTTTTTTTTTTGTTAACTTCGAATTCGATATATATTCAAAAAAATTTGAGATTTCCGATAAACAATGCAGTACTAACAATGAACAGTGAATGCGCACTAAAATGAAATTACTGAGCAATTTTGACAGGATATAAGAAGTACAATACCAGCAACCGAAATTACACATAAAAAAATTTACCTTCACTGCGGTTTTCATAATAGCGTTCGTAGCCAGTGAAACGCCTTTACAACCGAACTCCAAAATTACATTATATCCTTGATCTTTAGCTCTCGTAATCAACTCGTCTATTTCCTAAAAAAAAAACAATCAATTCAAATCAAAATTTATAAATTAAAAGAAAATATTTGGAAAATAACCAGAGAAAAGTTTCCTGTTCACTCAATTCATTGCGCAACCAATGAACTATCAATAAAGATGAATAATTAATGAAAAATTAAATTTTCAAGGTACGGTTCTAATATATAAAGACAAGTTGGCATTCTTTGTCACTAATGTTCTCTCAATTTACTGAACCAAATGTTTTGAAATTCATACCATATATGACGAATATCCTACAGGTGGTTCATAGACCACAAAAAGTAAAATCCATTCAGCCAAACTGCTGAAATCAAGGTTTAAAGTTGTCTTGCATAAGCGTCAATGTGTGAGTGTTCGAGTGAAAGTAATCTTAACATTAGTGTCTATGGGTAAGTGGTATTGAAAATTACTTATCAAATGAACAGCTCAACAAAAGGATAAGAAAACTCTAGCGTAGCAAGCCTAGCTAGGAAAAGTAGATTTCGAGAGAAAGAATTATGAATTTTGATGGTTACATTAATTGCCTGTAAGTTTATATGCGTTAATGGTATGTTATGATTGTATGAAATGTGTT